>JACMIG010000696.1:13486-27583 GCA_014805385.1 Levipalatum texanum
GCGGTATACAGTATATCTAATCTTGGCTTGTAACTAAGGAGAAAACTAATGAAGAATAAACATGCTGATTTGTCCGGGAACTTAAGTGCCAACCTAATAGTAAAACGTGCGAAAGCTAATATTATCGAGGTCCATAACTTTCGGAAAATGATACTGCCCATAAACCATAAAACGTAGACACTGATCAGTTTCGCTGAAATTATTCAATAAATGGATCACTAAATAGTGCTTGATACAACTGATCAAAGGAAGTATGATCCTAAAGTTCACCAGATGAGATTTTTGCACCTGCCATTCCCATCAAAGAATGCTGATTGTTAGCTATTTCTGGGTTAGCCAAGAGGTTTTTAGGATTATGGAAAAGGAAATCCAATCCCGAATCGCCGGTAACTTTCAAAATTTGACATGCAACAGAATACAAATCAATTTTTGATTGCATAAATCATACAAGACAAGGAATTTTGAGAACAAACGGGGAAAATTCCCCAAACAAATATTTTCTGTTTTCTGAAATAAAACAGAAAGAAAAACAGAAAGAAAATTTTCTGAAATATTTCAGAAAAACAGAAAAAAAAACAGAAAACAGAAAACAGAAAATGAACAAGCCTGGTTCGGATCACCGATAATAGGCATTCATCATTGCAGCCAACTCACAGTTTCAGTATTTTCCATATGCTAGTAGAATACTTCATTATGCATCGGTTTTGACTCTTCGAGCTGCGTTCTCATCCAGTTGTAGTGGCGTTCGCTTCCCCCTCGCACCAGCTTCATGAACTCCTTCTGCAGAAAGATATGAGGATATCGATAATTTTAAACCTCTATTCTGTTCATTTTTCTTCAGTTACGTTTATTGTCAAGAGCCCAAGAGATATGAAACCTACCTGGAAGATTAGCTCATCGGTTATGAGTAAAGGGAGCTTCTTGTTCGCGAGGATGGAATTGACGGAGGGACGGTCCGCCGCATTTCGTGACAGCATCGACTCTATCAGTGCGCGGGCCGTCGAAGACTGGGAAAATTCACAAAATCGATATAAATGCTGAGAGACTCACGTCTCCGGACTTGAATCTCTTTCCGAAATCAGCTGGTAGAGTTACCTTCACCTGAAAAAATGGTTTCAATAAATTACTAAAGAACGCTCCCAACATCGTCACTCCCTTTCAGCGCCGTGAACGTGACGGCCCTCTCCATGCCAGTTAATGGGCGATAAAACATTTCGAAGAGAATTACCCCGGCACTGAAATTTAATTTTCTGTGATTTCACGTTGCTCCCACATACATATACTGCACTATCAAATCCTACGAAGTTATCACATCTTCATTAAAGAAGGAGTAGGAGCAAGATTCCGGTCCGTAAAAGAGCTGTGGAAATTGTGGATAAAATATGCTAGAATACAAACACAAGCGAAAGTGCACGTGTACTTTCGCCTGTGTCTGTATTTTAGCATATTTTATCCACAATTTCCACAGCTCTTTTACGGACCGGAATCTTGCTCCTACTCCTTCTTTAAAGTTGCCATTTGTCCGACATTTCTCTGCTTTAACAATAAGACGGCGAAGCGTTATTTGGCAAACGCTTTTTGATGACGAACGCTTCCAACAAATTTTATTCTTTGTTATTGTCAATATCGTATCAAGGAGCGGAAAATTCTACCTGTATACATCGATCTTATTGGAGTACTGGATCGTGGAAGTTCCGAGCATCTCTGGCGCCATGTACGCTTCCGTGCCAACGTTCTGCATGTGGAATGTTATGATTTCAAATCGAATTTAATCATTAAATACTCCCTTTTTTGCATTTTCCCATCTTTTCTTTTTTGCACACCCTCGTTTTTCCTATCCCTGGAGAAGCATGTTCGCTCGCATGTGCTGATCGTTTGCTTGTCTTTTAACAAGTGTCTTTAACTGAAAATAATCAAATATAGGTAATTTCAACTTTATTTTTAAAGATTGCATGTAGGTTATCCTCACCATTGTCATGGGATCATAGATCTGTTCTTTTGTCGTCGACCCTCCATCAATGCCCGATCGTTCGACATTCTTTGAGTATAGGCGCGCAACCAGGCCGAAGTCGCCGATCTTGATGCGCTGCCGTGCATCGAGTAGTATGTTCATCTAGAAATTGTATATAAGAAACCCTATCATCAGATGTGTAGAGAACCAGGGGGTCCTTCTGATTTCCCGTTTTAACAACAACATAAGTTCTAAATATCTCGACACTGCATGGATATCTCCATTGTCACTCCTGTATTTCCAGAACGAAAAGGAAAATTATTTTGGGTGATGTTTCGAATGCTCGTTGATGAACATTAATTTCTTCTGTACGCTGAGATATTCGTAGGAGGAAGAATTTTAGCCACCGATTCGGCAAATTATACATTTCATTTCGACAGGTAAGAAGCGTAATTTGGCAGAGGATGATGGGCATATGTATATTCCCTATACTAAATTCCATCAGCAGTAAAAGTCCGTCCATACAGAGAGCGGCATCATATCTTTTCTTTTCTGTGGGAGTTCTCACTGGCTTGATATCCCGATGCACTACGCGCATGCCGTGAAGGTACTGCAGACCCGTTAGTAGCTCCGAGAAGAGCTTTTTTCAAATTTGTAGCAGCTTTTCTAATGGGCAATGAGATCCTACCAATTTCTTAGAGTCTATGAGACTGCGTAAGGTTCCTCCCGCGCAGTACTCCATCTGGATGTATATTATGTTCCTTGGCGATGACTGAGGTTGGCACTGTAAGCAACCAATAAATATATCTCCTGGCATCCTATAATAATATACTTGCCGATCATTGCAACGCAATTTTAACCTTCGTCTTTAAAGCCTGTATGTGGTGAAGCTATCTTCCACTTCGTCTGGTGAACTCCAGGTGATGTCGTCATCCTAGAAGGTGTGTTATATATATATGTTCCTCAAATTTTTCAAATTCGGCAGATAATTCACTGTAAGTTCTATTACAAACGAGCTGCTGTATTATTCCCATTCGCAAAGTGCGGAGCACGCCGCTCGTCATTTGTATTTCGCTCTCTATATAATCCATAGAGCTCACGGGGGTTCACGGGCGCTCCGCCGCTTCCAGACTATCGATTTTGTCTCGTTTTCGCCTCTCTCTCGATTAGGGCGCCATTAAATGACGACGTGTTCGTTTTTTCTTGCTATAGAAGTGTGGCAATCCGATGTGTTCTCACAATCAGTGCGCAATAGCGCTTAAAGAAGGAGTGGGAGCAATTTTGTAGCCACAGTGGAGTGCACTTCCCGATACGTCTACGTATTGAAATGTCTGCATTTCAATACGTAGACGTATGGACAAATGCACTCCACTGTGGTTGGCATGGTGCCAAAAAAGTTGCTCCTACTGCTTCTTTAACGCTGACGCTACTGCTTTTTTTTTGCCGTAGAGCGGTCATTGTTGAATTTTTTTAAATATTTGGGCCCAAATCAAAAATGATAAGTTGAATGATTCTGGTGTATTTTTCAAGCTGCACTAGATGGCATATAGCGTTTTTTATTCTGAACTCATCCCCCGGAGGAGTAGTGTTTCGCGCGAAATCTCGATAATTATCCAGAAGATTCCGCGCAAAACACTACTCCTCCAGGGGATGAGGTTAGAACAAAAAAACGTTACATGCCATCTTGTGCAGCTTGAAAAACTACACCAAAATCATGCAACACATTTTTTATTTTGGGCCCAAGTATATTTAAAAAAATTCAACGATGACCGCTCTACAGCGACAAAAGCAGTAGCGTCAGCGTTAAGCGCTGTTGCGCACTGAGAACACATTGGATTACCACTCTTCTTTAGCTCATCGTGTTCAGCTTGAAATTCTCTACATCCCTGATACATTCGATTTACGTATTGGTGTTTGATGTCATGTGCAATTTGGTGCAATAGAACGGCACATACGTCCAAAAAACCAGCGTGTGCCTAATTAGAGACACGAAATCGATATTCTGAAAACGGCGGAGTGTCTGTTGGCCTGAATGAACCCCCGTGTAGAGCTTGAGTTCACGAGAGCTGTGCACGTTAACGATGTTTTGAACTTCTGCGTTTCTCATCGGACGACTTGGTGTCACTGACCTCAATATCGTCATCCATTTTATTCTGCCAGTATGGGATCCCAGCCGTATTCGTTTCCCCATCGTGCGAAAGTTCCGTTGCGTCCAATTGTTCTGAATATACATATTACGTGTTTTCAAGTCAGTAGTGCAAATCACACAGGGGGCTCTTTACCTGCAGACTCTCTTTCCACCCACGCCGTTATGAACCTGAAAAGTATTTTGCGAACCGAAACTCAAAAACAACTACACCAAAAGAGAATATAGGATGTATTTTTATTTTTATAAAGAAATAAAATATTTCTTGACTGACCGAACAACATTGGGGTGGTCGAATTTGGGGGAGAGCTCTGCTTCCAGTATATTCTTCCTCAATTCCTCGTCTGTAAAACAAAACATAAAAGGGGAAATTTTGCTCTCGATCTACGATTTTAGGAGCAGTTTTTTTTACCAAAGTGTTTCGTAGCCTAGATGGTGAAATATCAGCATGAAATCGTTTGTTGCATTTTCTCACAAATTCGCAGCGTTTGAGTGCTCAACGATAATAATGATACTTTTTAAGGCATGATTTAAACATTTTTCAGCATGAAAACTTATTATGCTGCGGCATGGTAAAGATCATTGCATTTGCTCAGATTTTGATCCCCATCCAACGACGGTATTCATTTTCCGAAAACTTACCGGCATGCACCGGGATAGTCTTCATGGCGTAGTCAATGCCGGTGAGTTTGTTGCGCGCAAGTAACACCTGTATATTTTCCGCATACATTGAGAAGCTTGTCGGAGCGAATGATCCATAACACGGACTCTGGTTATCGCTCAACCACCTCCCGGCTCAGCCAGCCCAAACTGCCTACAGGCCGGGTCTTGTCTTGTGAGTCGATTATAATGGCCCTGGTACGAGTAAAAAATGCAATATTGAAATTGGCGAAAAGTCATTCAGTGTCGGTTAAACAAATCATCGAACTTTAAGACTTGCAGAAAATGTATGCATTGCGGATTTTTTCTAGCCTACGGTAGAAGGCTGCCTGAAAATGCAAACACGATAAATCTGGTACAATTTTGAACGGGCTACAAGATAAAAATATTGATATGCATTGATCATGAGTATCCTTTGAGCGGCAGAGGTTTTCACTCGTAGGAAAATATTTTTGCTCACCTTTTTGACGCTAGTAAATTCTGGACGCCCAATACTGGCGCGTTTTATTTGCGCATGTGAAACCTCGCACATCTAGGTACCTTAAAAAAAATTTGCCGCCAGATCCCGAGGCCCGCACTGGTGGTCAAAATCGGCAAAGTTCCCTAAAAATAAAGGCTTTTTGAAATAACCACTTGTGCTCGTTGAGTTGTAACACCGAGGGTCGTAAGCAAAAATGGGTCCAAAGCCAAAACATTTTCTTCGATTGAATCGTTCTTTATTTACCACACTTGAAACCGGGTATAGCAGTCGTTCGATACTGCGACCATTTGGACCATGATGGGGGTATCATGGTGTAAAAGTTGAAAAAAACACCATGATATTCCCATCATGGTCCAAATGGTCGCAGTATCGAACGACTGCTACATCCGGTTTCAAGTTTGGAAAAAAACATTTTCTGCAAGTCCTAAAGTTCGATGATTTGTTTAACCGACACTGAATGACTTTTCGCCAATTTCAATAGTGGATTTTTTACTCGTACCAGGGCCATTATATTCCACATAAAAGACCCGGCCTGCAGGCAGTTTGGGCTGGCTGTGCCAGGAGGATGTTGAAAAGTCGGTTCGCAGCTGGAGTTCGTGATAAATAGTCTGATACCTTCAAAATCTTAGTCATGTATACACTTATCATCTGAGCAGTATTGCAAGTATCATAACCACAACGGTGCAAACATTTCTCCCCTCTTTCTTTGCATTACGCCCATACCGCTTGCCCGCGGCGAGTTCGATGGGCACACCCACGTCGCTCACACGAAACTCTAAGAGTTACAACAATTAGGCCGGTCTCAAGAAAAATATCAGATTCTGTGGAAAGTTTTGCACCGTTATTTAGCAAGTTATATTTCGCTACTTAAAATTAATTACATAGTAAGAATTGACCTCTCCGTATCCTCCTTTGCCGAGCCATTTATGGAAGTTGAACTCCTCGACGAGGCGCGATGGGATCGGCGGGATGCTCAAGGACGAGGACGTAGAGCCGGAAGGTTCGAGCTCTGCGACATGATATGTTTCAGAAACACATAAAATGTAATCATTTTCCAAACTCTTCAATTGGTTGCACAAAAGCGTGAACAACCAGTTTTCAAAGCTGTGAGTTAATCTATGTATTTCGAAAAAAAAGGGATTTAACGTTAAGATTTCGTGATGTGCGAGGGAAACGGTTACAGGTGAGATTTAAACGGAAAAGAGAATAACAAGCGAAAGAACTGGAAAACCGTATACCTATAACTAGTAATGGCTCGTCGAGAAGCCTCTTTGCGCTCTTTGCTTCCTGCAAACAATTTAATATCGTAAGAAACGGTCCAGAAGCTACACATTTTCAGAAACGAGCAGTTTCCCTTGCACTATTTTTTCTATTACTAGAGCAATGCAGAATGTGCGGGGAAAGAAGTTCGTTCAAATCAGTGACTTATCGAAGAAGACCGTAGTCAAGTTTGTAACGCCTCAATACCTTGCATTGAAGGATGAATCGTCCGATGTCGGTTTCATCGTCCAAGGATTCCGGTTTGAGCAACTGGAACAGTTTGAATTACTCATTCTGCGAGGAGCAACAATTATTGGATTTCACAAATTTTGTTTTGTTAGCATTTTTATATGTATGTAGTTTTATCTTCCTAACTAAAGGAGGGGTTTGGTGACCTTCGGAGCCGAAATTTGGTAACTTGCCAACGGTATTAATTCATTATTTGACGACTGATAGATAACAGTGACACAACTCTAGTGCACAGGATGCGAGATCTGAGGATTTGGCAAGCTTCCAATGTGGTGGCAGGTCAGAAATTTGTATTGTCGAGCCGTCCCTGTTTCTCAGGGGAAGCTTTCTGAACGTTTTTTCTGTCCACAGAAACATCTACGAACTCAGTGCCATATACCATTCGACAGCGTTTTTCAAGCTCTACCACCTGAACATAGTCACATATGCGATTCGGAAGGTCACCGAACCCCTCCTCTACAATACAATAAACATATGATTCTTTTAGTAAATATGTAGAAAAACCACACCTCCTCAAACAGACATCCAAGGTCGACGAGGTCGCTTTTGTTGGAAAGTGGCGTGGGTTTTGATTCTGAAACAGGAATCAGTAAATATTTTAACATATGGAAAGACATTGTATTGTATTCAATAGAACTTTACCTTCTCTTCGCTCACTGATGCAGTTGTTGAATTCGTCCACGATTTGGATAAGTTGATGCCTTCAAATCGCAATATAAATTGGCAATTCAATGAATGCATCGATAGTTCTTTTCCCCTATTCGTGTACTTCAAAACAACTGACAATACGACGAAGTCACTCGTGCGCCAAACGTTATCGAGCCCACTCCAGAAGGAACGCTTGGCGATAGAATTGTGCATCCACAATGTTTTGATATTTAGTCGTATTGTTGCATTTATATTACTTATTATTCGAGAATAACTTTCATTTTTCATGCTGGACGCTTAGATTAGACAGAGACTCACTAGTTCCTCATCATGTAGCCAACGGAGCGAGAACACGGCGGAGAGAGCGAGCCGGCGAAGGGATCCATCCTGTACAACATAGATGTATTTGATCGCTGACATGACATAACAGATCAATAATGATTGGTCGGAGATATTTTTACTCAGAAATGTTCTATTAGTCGATTTCCAGCACTGAATTCCTACGCCTAAAAAATAATGGTATTCGTGCTCGTGATTCACCGCGCAAATCGTATTTTCGAATCGAATTTTCGGTCGTGAGAAATTGTTGCTCTTGGGTACTTAAGGAAGGAATAGGAGCAAAGTTCCGTGTCCGTAAAACAACTGTGGAAATTGTGGACAAAATGCACTTTCGCGTCTGTCTATGCTGCACTTTCGCCTGATTCTTGTCTGATTTCCAAAATGACCGTAATCTGTAATGATGCTCCTACTCCTTTCAAAATATAGAGCCATCGGTGCATGTATTTTTCATGCCTGGATGAGATAATTAATAATTATTTCTTACATCAATGGGTCCTGGGTTGCCCTCGAGGCAGTGGTCTCCGATGCGCAGGCGCTGCCCAACAATGATGCTAAAACGAATTCAGAATAAAATAGAATTATTTCGAACTGCGTTATCAAAATACTCTTTTCGAAAAATGAACACCACTCGAGAGTTCACTCTGTATCTTGCATGTGCAGGGATACCCAGGTGGCACGAAAAGATACAGCATCCAACTTTCGCAATAACAAAATCACTCACCTTTTAAATTGAGAATGACAAAAACATTGAAATGAACAAAAACTAATTTACAGTGTCCTGCTCAGTAACCTTTCCCCGGACAGCTTGTTGACTCACCGAACATTTACGTTCCTCTCCGTAAGGGACGTCCGGATCACATCCACAAACGATAATGGAATCAGCGTCGAGTCCAGCTCCTCCATGTGCCGCAACTGGAATTAATTATTGTATTATTAGATCACAACTTTATCTCAAAATTATAATGTTTGCCACCAATGTGTTTCGGCTTGGAAATATTGCGCAATAAATCAAAATGTGTGAAAAAGTAAACATTTTAGCTAATGATTATGGGCAATAATATAACGGTAGCGGAATATCAAACCCGTTTGAAGCTTCTCTCGAGCATGTCGAGCAGCATCATGAGACGCGTAATGACCATTAGAGTGCCTTCCTTCTCTTTGACCTCATGCGAGAGCTTCCACTCCGAAAGCAATATCGGCTGGTCCTGACAATGAGGTGAATGCGAGTTGCAATAAATAAAACAAGTCCGCTACTGCCTTTTCAATCAATGAACATTGTTTTTGCAACAAGAGCTCGAATCGAAATACCAAATGTGAAAACCAATATGTCTTGATACCACTCACTTCGTAAGTTCCGACCGACTCGGTACAGAGCTCGTGAGGTGTAGTCCGACCGACTGCACGTCCTCCATCCTCACCAAACGTGATGCTCCGCTTACCAATCATGCGGACCTGAAAATAGCATAATTATCGATGCCCCAAGGCCGCGCTGACATGAATTTTTACATGATACATGTGCAAACTTGCCCTTCCTATCCTCTACTATAACACCTCAAAGAATTGTATAGTTTCACATGTCCTACCACGCTCTTAGGCTGCGCCGCTTGCTCTTCCTGCGGCATGCCGGTGTGATGATGTGTAATGTCGCCGAGAAGTTTGATCGCTGAACGCGCACAAGACTCCTTAAAATTATCTCTCGAATAATCACGAATGACCAAATTAAACACGAATAATGTTCATTTTTGGATAGAGTGTACGTGCTGATTTACACAGTCATGACGCCATATTCAGACACAACCCGACATGGAATCCCATCGCGATCGCCCTTATCAGTGGTGTCGGCAATGGTAGTCGATACCGTCGGCGTAGTCTGTAGTGCAATCTAAGAGGCAGAGTCAGGACACCTCCCTTTATTCGGCAGCTTTAGTAGTGTTCTCCTAGAGCGTTCCAATTTCAACGATCAGAAATAGCTAACGACGGACTGCTTGTACCATTGATTTACCACCTTTAACCCTATCTCTTTGCCGACTGAATAACAAGAGTAGAAACCGTGGCTCGAGGTAGTAATTCAAGACAGATCGTACGTAGTCCGTCATCGGTATTGACCGGGCGTGTGAATAAGAACGCTCAGGGTGATCTGCAATAGATGTGTTACGCCCGCGGTGGTCGGAAACGCGCACTTTCTCAATTCATAGGTGAATTTTCAGTCGTTTTTATTTCATGTAATTCGAGAAACTTTACAGGCTGGCTTTGTGCCAGCACTCAAATGTGCATGTAGTGATATAACCTACCTTGAGATAACTTGTCGTAAAAAGTGCAAAACTTGAGGGTGAAATGAGCATTGTGCACAACCAGGTCAAATTTCAAGGTGCTCTAAAAACTGGTAGAAAATGTTTAAACAATTTTTGAAAGAGTTGTTAGACGCGTGCTGTCCTCCCGCAACAGCCTACGTCGTCAAAAAATTTATATTATTTTTTACTATTTTTGGCGAATTGTTTTGTAAACTGACCTATCTAGACATTGTGTCCATTTGTGCCAAATCACCCTCAAGTTTTGCACTTTTTACGACAAGTTATCTCAAGGTAGGTTATATTGCCGCGCACCCCCAACATTGCAATTTCGATCTCCATATCTCAGCGCTATTATGCACAATATTAGATGTCTCCGCTGCGTCATCTGCGGAAGTAATAAACAAAGTCGATAATGAATCGACATTCGAGTTTACAGCTTTACTTACGGAAGCATCGATTGATTCATAAGTAAAACAAATGCGTGATGGGAACGAGGCATGGAGAGAGATCCTCTTGGATGAGAGTGGGAGAAGCCTAAATGTCGGCTATTGTAATGGGCTCAACATCGTAATGGACGTAGTGTTGTAAACGTCGTCCTATGGGGGATTGGGATATTCGTAATTGGACAACGTTTACTAAACTACGGTTTACGACCTCGAAATCCACCTCATGTTTACAACGGAAGCTACTCGTCTTTCTAGTCAGTAAGTGAACAACACGGCACAAGAGCCCTGTAGTGAGAAGTGAAGAGAATTAAGCGAATTTTCGAAAAACCAAGAGCTAAGGAAGTAGATCAAGAGTCCTAGATTTCTACATATTTTAGAATTTGCAGCTCTTGGGATTTCGTTCCTAATATCTACAAGCCTGGAAAACGCTGCTGAGGAGAATTCTGCACATAAATGCGTGAGTACACAGAAATGACCCATTGCAAGAAGGAAAGAAATAAAGTAGAAGCTCGTGAGTGCAAGATAATTATTATCTACACGAAAATTGTTCAGAAATATTACCGCCAACCAAATCAACTTCAAAGGATCTAACAGTCTATGGATTCCCGATAATATTTCTGGAACAATTATATTATTTAATCCGGCTGCTCCAACCAGCTGTTCTGCACTGAAACCATCTGAGGTGCAACGGCTCCCGGGCTCGTGGAGTAGTGCTGCTGAAAATATTGATCGATAAAAATTAGATAATTTAAACAAACAGTATCTCGAAAATCAATAATTCGAAAATACCTGTCGAATAGATGAAGGTGCCAGAATGACTCCTCGGCGCGTTTCCTCTCCGTTAGGGTCCATTCTGAAAAGAAATTTTCATTATTTATAAAACCTGGTCTTGGGAAACCCAAAAGGCCATTTTCAGAAAAACACAAATCATGTTTACAGCGCTTAAACAGAGTTCTGGCGTATCCTCCTCATGAATGTTTTACCCGACTATAACGAAGACTCACCGAATATGCATGGCCATGACGGGTTCGGCGTCAGGCACCTGGCGTACGAGCGGTGCTCGCTGCTGGCGCACTTGCAGGGGCGACGGGTAGGGAGGGGCCTGGAGAAAGGGTGCATTTTCGAAAAGGATTGTCAATTTTCATGGCGTCTGATTCTGTTTGAATTTTTCTCTCTCGATTGAAAATTGCATTAGCAGTTTTTAAAGAAGGGGTTGGAGGAACCACATTTGCATTGGGGCAATTGGGAGACAAAATGCACTTTGGCCTGAGTATGGTTGCACTTTGGCCTGTGCCTGGTCTGGATTTCCATAATGACCGTAATCAATTAAGTTCCTCCTACCCCTTCTTTAAGGAAATGTTTTCAATGATATTGGTTATCAACAATACAAAGCTTAGAAATATTTCGAGCAAGATGATTGCCAACCTTTCCATTGAATTCCGCCCGAATGGCACGGCACCATCGCGGAGCAGACAGAATAACGAGAGCGAGGACGGCGAAACTGCAAAGATTTTGTTTTTGGCAATCTGCCAAGATGTTTTGGCAATCAGCCAAAAACTCACCAAACCCAAACGTACCCCGCGATGTACCACAAGCGATAGTAGCTCGTGTCGCAGCACTCCCATCCGCAGCAGGCGTTCGAAGAGATCGGACACTTCCACAGGATCGGAGGATGGGAAGGCCTGCAAAATAATGCATAAGTCTTGCACCATGCGATTTTCAAAGTTCTGTATTTCTCCGAGAACTTTGCTTAGTTGGCTCGTGCACTCGCGGTAATAAACGGTATCCTATGTTACGGATACTTCCATTGGTAGCTTCGCAGTACTAATAGGACCACGCGGAAGCAAAGTTGATGGTGCACGACTTATGCATCATCATTATAATTCGAATTTCCGGGTCCTGACACATCAATTTCATCCTTTGGTCGCTAAACGTCACAAGTAAAATCAGGGACGTCATCCCTGATGGCTGCTATATTGGATGCGGCATTTGTCGAAGGGAATCAAGAGAACATCAAAGCAAGCCTCCTTCCTTTGCAAAAACATCGCGGAAGGGTGTGGGACATGTGTCCTCATCCTATTTCGCTCTTCACCCCTCCTCCTCCTCCCCACCTCCCTCTCCTCCTCCTCCTACTCCAGCTGTTAGCATGCCCTTTCGTGCAAACACTACTGCACACGCAGAGGCGTGTGCATTTTCATGATCCTTCAAGCCTTCAAGACACTCCCCCGTCATCTAATTAAACATCAGGGTTCTAAAAGGCTTTCAAGAGGGTTTCGGAAATCTAAGTTCAAAGATCACAACTAACTTCAACAAGTCGGTGGAGTTGTCGTCGTTGGCTTTCATGGGTGCAGCGCGAGAGCACCTGGAATTGTTGATTTGGTTTGTGCGGTCGAGATTTCCATCTAGGATGTCGAAAACGTCGCCCACGCTCTCACACGCAATGGTGGTGTGGTGTGCGGGCGAGATTTACAAAAAATAGCTATTAATGTCGCCGGCACTCACATTTCATGCGTCTGCCCGGTGTGCTGCTGTGCTCCCGGAAGATAGCCCGCCATGTACAGGAAGAAGTGGCTCTCCCGCGTTCCGTACACCATCTTGCCGATCCTGCAAAAGGAGCGGTCATGCCAGGGATCGCACCCCCGACCCTCGCGCAGTAGCGGCGCCTCACAATCAGACCACTGCGCCAAAATATACCCCTTGGTTTCGTTCCTTGATATCGGCAGGAGAGCGAGGACATCGTCTTCGGAGACTGTTGGCACTTCGCTCCAGACATCGCCGCTGCCCCTGGAATTGGCTTTTTGTACTTTTTAAAGGGTAAAAACAATGCGGAGATTCGAGCCACGAGGTTTACAAATGTACCGCATAGTTCATGGAGAGCAATATGGCGCATTCTCCTCATCGTTCATTCCTTCGAAAATAATGGCTATGCCCCTCTGTCTCATATTGTCTGGTACTAGGAGCGTTCTGACAATGAATCACCTGCTAACATGTGGCTCAGAAACGCTCTGATGCCGCTTCAACGCAATTTCATTGTCAAAGGGCATAAAAAAGGCGGAGAATCGGCGGAGGAGCTTATTTCACACGCTAGCGAGCGAACTGGTCGGGCGCCAGGCAATACCCTGTCAAACCCGACGAGTTCGTGCTACACACTGACCTGTAGTAGGGCACTCCGATCGACCATGCCTGTGACACGGGGGCGCTCAGCATCAGGACCAGTGCGCACACGGAGAGAACGGGATGCGAGGCAGCATGGCGCATAGGTCCACGCGGGTACCTGGAAAAAATAAAACGTTCCTATATTCTCCAAATTACGGACTGTGTGATAAATAAAGTATGCAAGGGATTTGGAAGATGTACAGCGACGGAACAAAGAAGAAAATCGCAACTTTAGGCTCTCGCCAAGAGAAATGAGAAATTACGGCAGTTCGCAGCAATTTGGCTCTCGAAAATAGATGCGAAGAAAAGGCAGGTGGAACCTCCACTTCCGAGGTTTCGACTCTATTCAAGAAGAAGCTGCGAAGGATGGAGGGAATGGGGCTCCCCTCGCTATGCGTGGAGGCTCCACGTTAATGTTTGACTAGAGAGCACCACGCTGTCCGATAGGGGGGAAGAGGGGGAGGGGGAGG
>JACMIG010000697.1:9572-27575 GCA_014805385.1 Levipalatum texanum
TGCTTGGGGTCCCCCAAGGTATCTACCATTAACATTTGACCCCCTGGCGCTGACCCCCTGTTCACACGATATTTGAACTTTTCGGAATTTCTGTCTTAAGTGTTTGGTATCTCCTTGCAGCATTTTTCACGCTCTATCCGAATAAAATATAAAATTTTAGGGTGGGTCGGCTCCTTTAAAACGCGCTATATATGTAGAGTAATGAAATGATTACTACTGTGTTTACCAATTGGGTGGCCATGCGGACGGAGCCCCGCCGTCCTCCGGGAAGTGAATGAGGATGGAGGGAGGAGTGGGCGAGGGGACGGCATCTCCCGATGCATCCACGCTCGACGGCGTGTGACTCGCCGCTGCATGGCGATGTTTACCAATTTTAGGCAAGGAATACGTCGACCGCACTCTCATTGTAGTGTGTGCACACAACGAGATATAAATGAGAGTGTGCATTACAGTAGCACGACATTCCCGAATTTGAAACTAAACGTCGCCCACACACGCACCACTGAGTGAGTGTGTCGATCCGACGGTGCGCATGGGCTTGGAGGCGAAGCGAACACCACGGGAGGAAGAGGCTGATCGCCCGGCAGCTGCCCCTCTTCCGCCTCCCTCACCAATGCCCACCATCCGACGTCGATGGTTGCGCTTGCGATTCGGCTTGCTGCATTTTATCGATCGATTTATGTATTTATCGATTGATTTATTTCATCGATTGATTTTGCTTTTATATTTAAAAAAAACTAACGGTAAAGTGATGTCCTCTGCTCCACTAACGATGCCATCGGGCGGGTGCGGCAGGAATTGATCCAGTTCCACCTGAACCAAACACAATTTTCATCACGATGCATTTCGTCGGTTCTACTTGTATATTGTTAGTTTGACTATAAACGCTTCATAATCAGATTCCGCTTAGAGAGTAGCTGCATTTCACCCACTCTACCGTGGGAATTCGTCGCGTTTGGTGCCCGACAATAACGACCCGTGCCTCTTGAGTGAATTGTACCTGTTTCCTCAGCCATGGATTAGCCTGTTCCTCTCCCTCAACAGCTATCGCAATCTGGGTGACGTTGTGCTTGTGCTGCATGTCGCGGAATCGCTCCTCCGTCTCCCGCCGGACGCGTGTAAATTCGTCCTCGATCAATTTCTGAGAAATTTAATTGTTTATACAATTTATTTTTTAAATAAATTTGAAATGATCTAGTTTGCTTTTTTTTTCTTTTTTTTTTATAATTTTGTATCTTTTATAAAAAAATCACCCGATCCTGCTCAATTTTCATTTCCTCGTGCTGAATCGAACAGTAGGAGAAGAAGATTTTCTTCCGATACCGCCAGTTGCAGTTATACAGCGCTGTCCTAAAATAGTTATCATAATTAATTTTTATCCAATATTTCGTATTTTTTTCAGTATAAAGGGATCGTCAAAAATTGCAGAATCGCCGGACAATTTTGCCGCATTTTCAACGGACTTTTTCGGATATTCAAAACATTTCTATGTAATAATGAAACAAATATTATTTATTTTATATAAATACCTGAATATTCGCGTGTCGTTCAGGAAGTTGTACACCTGGACGGTCATCATTCGCAGCGCGATTTGGACGACGAAGAAGACGAGCGACGCGAACGCCACGATCCGAATCAGCAGCGGATTGCGGTCGCAGTAGATTACCTGCGTGATGTGTACGATCTCATTCAAAATGCGCACTGTTTTACCACCTTAAAAACAAGCGCGCGGTTTATACCGTCTCTTGCAAAAGCGCGCGGTTCACAGACCATTGCATTGAAATTTTTTAAAATTTGAGCGTAGTAAACGGTTGTATTGTAATTTCGGCAACCATGGCAAGTTTTTTTTCCAATTTTTTTCATTGGACGACGTTTTCTACACCACACCAACCTGCTCATCGAATCCACCGTAATCCGCGGAAAGGGCGAACGAAGCGTCGAGCAGCAGAAATACGCAGGTCGCATACTGAAATGAGAGCGTTTGATCTTTGATCTTTGTCGACTTTGATACCTGGAAAACTAATTGAAGATGCATGAGTTTGGCCCGTCGCTCGATGATTGAGATCACGAAGAGAACCGGGAATTAGTTATTTATTTATTTCAAATCAAATTTACTGTCCTCACTTTGAAGCAGAAGAAAACGGAAAGTTGAAAGAGCGTCACGAAGAATACAAAAAGAGGAATACCCTGGAAGGAGGAGGTTGTGGGGAGGGGAGGAAGGACGTATTGTCGAGCACCAAAACGCAGCGCATTCCCATGGATCCGTGGGAATGTACCTAGTTTTGGTTCTCGACAATATCCCACCTTTTCCGGCCAACCGGGAAGATAGATTGCAAAGTGAATGACGTTCATCCAGAAGCAGAACATTCCGAAGCCCATCTCGATCATGCAGACAATCAAGGCCCTGCGGATTTATTATTAAAAATAATCAATAAATCAATATTGATCATACCAGGAGGGCGTGGCGGGGACGGATTTGAGCTTCCAGAACAGCGGGATGTAGTACTTGGGATTGGAGGAATCGAATCTTTCACGACCCACGAGTTCATGAACCTCGAGTGGCGTGTGTAACGGCCATTTGAAGCGCATCTCTGAATATTGGGCGCTAAACACAGTAAGTTCGGACTTTTTTCTCTTTATTTACCTTTTGTGAAACCTTTTCATGATCGTTTTTGAATCAATTACGGGGTTAGAAAAGGTCGATCAAGAGAATTAGCCGTTCCAGACTTACGCTTTTTATCCGACAGATTCCGCCACAACTTGCACCACCGACTGTAGATGTCATCGTAGTGCTGCAATTTTGTGCTATTATTTTTAATTTCCTATTTTTAAATGTTCCCGTCCGATTCGTCATTGGCATTTGCTCTCTATGGGTAATCGTTATCGCGAAGGAGTTCCTCCATTCCTTTCCTCTCTTCCACCTCTTCCCTCTTCCCCCCCCTCTCTCCTCCTCCTCTTCCTCCTCCTTCACGCTCCACCGATCACTGCCACAATCAGCGCGTCGAATTTCTTTCTGCCTGTGAGACTGGCTTTTGCTCCCCTCAGAAAAAGAAGTACGCGGAAGCACAAATTCCTGTTGCGGAGAATATTATCGAACTTCCAACGGCGCCTAATTTCGCGTTCCGGACGGACTATTTTTCTCCATTTTTTTGTACAAGAAGAGGGCTGATCGAAGAAAATAGGCAAATTTAAAAGTACTGACAATGAGGGTCAAAGAGCGGAGAATTCTCACAAAAGAAAAAATCGTATGACAAACAGCGTGATCAGTTCCACATTCCAGACTTGAAACAGGGGCTAAAAATTGTATTGTCGAGCACCACATTAGGGCGTCTTGGAGCTCGACAACAGATCATGAGCATGCACAGTCCGTCATCCGTATTTTTGGGAATGGAAATTCGCCGCTCACTGGTGCTCGACAATAAATATTAAAATCAACCCACATCTCCAATGTTGCTCGAAAGTGCGTCGATAAGCCGACTCCTCTCCCCTGCTCCTGCTGCTCCTCCTTGCCTTCGTATCCTCCTTCCCGATGGGGCGTACACTCCTCCCTCCTCCAGCACCCGCTCATCGTCGTGTGCCAACATACCGTTGCCTTCTGAGTGTGTCTTAGAATAGCCGACATTTCCTATGGGTCTCCCCACCATGCGGCACCTCCACGAGGGAGTCCTCGAGGATGATGGGGGCGGACTCCATGACGGAAGCCTTCTTGGTAGTGGTGGAGGGGGCGATGGAGGGAGAGGGGAGGACCTCTCCTCCACCTCCTCCCCCAGCCTCCGCATGAGAAATGTCCTCGATCATCCCAGCGCAGAGTTCGTGTCCATGAGCTGGAAGGAGAGCGATTTCAAAAGATTTAAAAATATTTGTGCTATTTGATTGAAAACGATCCTTTTTTACAAACGATCAAGGGCAATAAAGAGAATTCGGATTGAGCGCGAATTGAAAATCGTTTGAATTTTCATCGTCCTTCTCCCTCTCCCTTTATGCCGCTCCGAGCACAGTTCTGCGTACACCATGCTACGTACTGTCGCTGTCACGGGTGAAATAAATTCAGCTTGTCATCCACCCAAAATATGCGGAGCGCAACGATACCGACGGTATGGGAGCAGTTGTCATGTATGCGCCAAAAAAGCATTTCCAGTGCGGGAAATGTAACACTTGATCTAACGCCGTTTTACGATCAGTTTGGCTCTGAAATGAAGCTCTCATTTTGAGTGAGATCGCAGCGTTTCAGAGCCTAACTTATTATGAAATGAATGTGGATCAAGATCTGCGCTTCTCACGGTGGGAACCGCGGCGTTTTGGTGCCCGACAATATTTACCTGGACACTGTGCGCCAGGAAGAAGAGAATAAGGGGGGAAGAGAAGAATGCGATCTCCTTCTTGCTTTGACCACAAGAAGGATCGATTAGCGTCTCGGCAGTAATTGAGGAGGCAGCAATTTGGCACGGGCCCTTTCGAGGTAGGTCGAGGAGAGGGTGGGGGTGGAGGTGAAGAGGCAGGAGAGGGAGGAGAGGAAGCAGAACGAGGGAGTAAATTCGTGCTGCAGACGCAGGAGCTTCTCCGTTCAGATACTACTTCTGATTTATCTTGTCTTATAGTCTCTAGGATCTCTTCGAGGGACATTGTCTCTAGTGATATACGATAAAAGGAGATGAAGAGTGTGCAGATAATTACAGAACAAGTAGATATGAGAAGAAGGGCTGATCGCGTTGATTCAAATCACATTAGTGGAATAAGGGAGGAGGAGGAGAAGAAGGAGGAGGAGGAGGAGGAGGAGGAGAAGTCGAAGAGGTTGAAGAGAAGGAAACGATTACGTGAAAACTCTCGGAGTATTACCCCTCGAAGGTGCAGCACTTTTTTCGCAGGTCGAGGAAGAAAATGGCGAACTCGCCGCTTACATAATGAGCCGAGCAACTCGAATTCGCAAGGAGCAGGATCTCCTGGGGTTCAAACACAGCCGAGTTGATTCGTCGTTTGATTCTCCAACGATTCGCTCTCTCCTCACTGACGTAGTGACCCGGTGGACGATGAGAGTCGCGTGGTGAGAGTAATCGGACATTTTCCCCAGTTTCCCTAGTTCTCTTCTCGTTCTCGATTCCCTAGGTTCCCCGAAGTAATTGGTTAACTGGCGACAGTCTCATGTCCCTATGAAGTGTCTCATGCCCTGTTGCAGGATAAAGGAACTCTGGAACGAGGGAAATGGATCGTTCCGAGCCTACGGTGAACTTAGCTTGTATTAATCTTATGGGGAAACATATATTTCGCACCTAATAGCTTCCCGTATCAAATATGTATAGGACATATTGTTATTTTAGAAAAATTAAGCGAAAAAGAGAGGGAATCGTTCGCGTTACAAGCCCGCAACATAATTAACTTGTAACTGTCAGCTCTGCTGTGCATTGCGCCGCTTCCGTAAAATCAGGAACATTGGGGGACTACGGAGCTCGAAGAGGGAACCACATGGCAAACTCACCCAAGTTTCGTACCTAGAGTCGAAAACATGACGTTGTGCTCGCGTACCAAGGAGATGGGGAGGTTGCTCGCAACTTTCACTTGAACGTTAGAATGGTTGATTGACGCGATAACTACAGGGTTTGCCAGGGGTTTTTGGAGGAACCCAAAAAGGAGGGAGGGAGGATCGCGTGACACCTCCCTCTGCAGAGGAGGGTTCCCTCATTAGAACAGATGATAAGTGGCGGGAAAGAGGGAGAAGAGGGAGAGAGAAGGGGACGCAAGCGACGAAAACAAGGACGGATGCATCTTTTGGAGGTTATTGCTCCCCGGGAACGGAGGCTCTCTGTGATTATCCGATTTGCTACCAACAAGAAACCAATACTGTCAGATGGCATGGGAAAGACAAGGATCGACGGTGGAGATAGGAGCAACTTTTCGATCTGCGAAAGAGCGCAACATGCAAGTAAACGGTATAATACGAGCGTCACGGATCGGCCTTGGTCTGGTCTCCAACTCCCATATCATTATATATGTGAGGGGGCGAAATGAAAACGGCATCTCCTTCTACAGGAAACTGTCCGAACGTCACTACAAATTCAGAGCGGGTCTCCTCTGGGAATTTAACGTCAACCAATACGAATAATCTCCGGTCACCTACAAAATGGGCAAGACGGCTGCCACCGGGGGAGGGTATACCCACAAGCGGAGGTGAATGGAGGGAAGAACCTCCTCCTCGTAGCCTCCTCTTCCTCCTACCCCTCCTCCTACCCCCTCCTTCGGTTGTCCAGAGACGGCCGGAGAGCAGATTGTTTGCGAATTGCAAGAGGAGACACGGCAACAGAGCGCGGGAACGATGGAGGGACGCCCCCCTGGAGGGTTTGATATTGTCACAAGGGCCATAAAGTTATCACTAGGCTCTTACAATTACTATGAGGCCCTTAAAGTTATGTCACCCATAATAATTGCTACGAGGACCTCGAAATTAACACGATATCTTGTCATAATTACTACGAGGCTTCAAAGTAAATACTACGACACTCAAAATCACATCGCAGTCCTCAACACTATTGCTAGCAAAAGGTAAAGGTGTGCCCTATGAAGCTAATGGTCAAGGACCAAGATTTCTATGGTTGGATCCTGGACGGGCAGATTCCTTATAAACATTTTCCTACCCTAAGTGATCACGGTCCTACGATCTGCAGAAAGCGCAAGTCAAGGGCCCCCTACGTACGAGGGGGGCTGGCTAAACTTCGTTTAGCGAGTCCTCTCGTACGCAGAGGCCTTCCGTCCCTGACCACTTTCGCATTGGAGCGGGGTGGAAGTTCTCAAGAATGCCCCCTTACTCGCCTCCTCCTCCTCCTCCTCCCCCAAGAGACCTCTGGACGCCTCGAAAATAGGGCGGATGTCTGGAGTACTCGGGACCGGGGCCTCCTCTTGGAAGAGTAGTTGGAGGGGCGCTCGGGGAATCATGGTAGGGGGCTTTAGGGGTTCTCTCTAATTCACCGTAAGGATAAACAAGAATATAAGGTTCCCTTCATGGCCACGAAAAAAGAAAATACGGACAGGAGGACTAATTCAAGTAAAACATAATGGAGTTCCGAGAACGAACGAGGTTCCAGACTGGAAGACTAATATGGACGTCTAGTTCCTTCTTCCATAAGGGGGGGGGGCAAAATTCCAACTAATATACGAGGAGGAGATGAGGGAGAAGAGGGTAGATTGTTCGTTATTGTTGACCATGGTCCTCCTTCCCGTCTGGGGCGGTGTGCTATCGTCTTTTGGCACGATTTACGACGGAGAGCACGAGGCGAAAAGAGGGAGGGAGGGCCAAAATAAGGCGAATGTCGAGAACGTTCAAATGGAACGTCGGAGATCACATGCGGAGTTCCGAGAATTCCGGCAATTCTCTGGGAAAAAGAGTTGCCTATTTCCTGTTCAGAAGGCGACAATTACGAACTCTAAGTCACATAAAGTTAGTGGGAACTAAAACCCATGGGTGCAGGCTCTCCAACCCTGTGACATAATGTGAGGCAAATGTACAAGGGGGTCCACATCATCGGAGCAACATTACATCAGCTGTTCTTCAATCGGGACGAGTCAAATCACAAAACCCATAACTAGTCGCGGCGATTTGTGCTCTAGAAATATGAGAAGGACGCTGGAGACTAGATTCCTAGTTAGGTTCTGAGGAGTAACCAAACAGTTCGTATGTGCCTTGAGAAATACAGGTCTTTTTACGATGGTCATCTAGATTATGGAATGCGGAATCAACACACCTCCATAATATTATGTAACTCGTCAGCGATGGATATCTAAGGAATTTGCAAGAGGTCTACAAAATCTAACCGGCACATACCGTCAATAAATATAAGCGATCTTCGTTCAAGAAAAATAGCGGAAATTCTCAGAATTCCTTTTGGGGGCGGGGGCGAAAAGAGCTTTTCACTCGCACCCAAACTCTGAAAGCTTTTCGGGCATGTAAAAAATCCCACGAGGATGTTCACACCGCGTGCATTCGCGTGCATGACTAAAGTGAAGTCATTAACGCAAGTTCGGATGGTGTATAAGCCGCGTCTTCTCATGGAATTTTGATAATGGAGCGATTGTTTCCTCCAAAGAACGTCAAACTCCCAGTAACGGTCCTGGTTCATATTGACCCAGGTGTTGTAGAGACATCAATTCCGTGCATGCATGCCCGCGAGCCATTAATCGCATCATACGTTGGGAGTAATCCTATCAAGCAACTCGTTGGTGTGTACTCGGGCGGGAGCCGGATCATGGGAGTCTAGCAATATGAGAACAGGAGGTAGGAGGGGAGGTGGAGGAAGAAGACGAGATGGAGGAGAGCAAGGATATGAAGGAAGATGTAGACGAGGGAGGGGAGGAATAGCCTAAACCTTATTGGGAGGGATGAAAGAGGAGGAGATGGAACGGATGACTGGGGGATGGAAGGAGGAGGAGCGGAGAAGAGAGAAAATGAAGAGGAGAGAAAAGGAAGAGGACGAGGAAGTGAGAAGACTAGTAAGAAGTGGAGATGGAGTAAAAGATGATCATTAGAAGAGCGGAAGAGGATGAGGATGAGGAGAGGGGAGGAAGGGAAGAAGGAGAAGAGGAACGAGGGAGTTGTAGGGAGGCGTGAAACAGTAGTTTCACGCCTCCCCACGGGGGGTAATTGTGCAGCACGTCACAGCGAAAGGAAAGGAGAGAGAGAGCGTGGACAAGCACGAGATGCCAGACAGCACATGAGCCATCCTGAAACCGGTAAGGGCACCCTTCCCCCCTGGGGCTACCTTGAGCGGCGGTGCATGGACAGAGATGAGAGATCAATCTATTCGAGATGAAGAAAGGACAAAGAAGAAGAGCAACCTACTCTGGAAGCTGCTATTATGAACGACCTTCGGTCAGCAAGAAATCGAGCACAGTAAACATTTACTTTGAATGAGCTATGATGAACGCTCCTAGAAGCTTCCTTCCTGTACTCCATAAAACCACCCCAGAATAACAGAAAATTGCCCGACTATTCACTAGGGAATATCGTGTCCCATCCAACCGTTTCGTATCGTCGGCCATGGGTTGGTGGACAAGGGGTCGGTTCGTTCGGGATCGGTCTGCTTGTGCAGGCAAACGATATTAGTGACCCTCCGGGGGGAGGGGCGAGGGCACTGTTCAAACACAAGATCCGGGTACACTTTGAGCACCTATCTACAGGGGTACATGGAATCACCGCTGTCTCTAACCTGGGTGACTGCAGACAAAACCATTTTCAATAAAAGAGTGAAAAGAGTCTTGAAGGGATTAATTTTACTTCAAAATCTATCAAGTTCCATTTCGAATTGTTCAAAACACCGCTGTAGACCCAGCTGAATCCATCTGTCTTGACGAATCTTCCGGAATTCCATAATATCAAGTTCTAGGCGATTTGTTCCAGAGACACTTTCACTGCAGTCGACCCAGATGAAAGGGAGAAGCTCGTGTTTGCTGACACGAGATAGTTTCCCTCTTGGAGTACAAGTTTGATGGGAAAGCAAGGCGGAAGCGAACAGGGAAGGGACTGGAGGTGAGGCAACAAAAGGGATGAAAAGGAACACAGGGAGACAAGCAACCACTGAATAGGCGAGCTGCCACGGAAGGCGGGTTTGAAGGGAAGCCGTGCATATTTACCAGGGTTAAAGGCGGAAAAAAAGCTTCTGCAAAATTGAGAAGGCACGGGAAAAGCAAGTAAGGGAGCGTCTTCAGAAAGGGTATCCATGACACTGAACTGCACACATCACAACGTGGAACAAACGTTCGAAACAACGTGTCGAAAAAGACAAGGTTTGAATTACCGCAAAGAATTGTGAACTATTTTGGAATAGGTTCCAAGGACGTAATGCCTTATTTGTGCACCATTTAAATCGAGGACAATACAGGAACACTCCATGACAAGTGCAACAAAAGCACTAGATTCGTGATTGTTTTCGCTCTGTCGTCCGTAATGGGTGCGTAGCAAGAACGGGGTTTCCCCAATTGAGTGCTGTCCGTTCGAATTAGTCAACCTGGTGTTTCCTTGTTGCCTAGAATCGTCTTAGGATCGGAGAACACCTCGGTGCGACTATAAACCAAATCTTCACGATTAGGGGCACTCGACATCATCGTATTAGGTGTTCCTACTCTATGATCTAATGATGCTGACTATGACAGGAATCAAACGATCAAAGGACTACACAACACCAAACACTAGTATTGAACGGTAATGAAGTGATGCGGAGGCGACGCGCGAACTACTCCGCAATAAGCAGCGTAATGCAGATAATCAATCCCAGAAGATAGTTCATAACACTGCTTACCGCGGAATAGGTCGCACATCGCCTCCGCATCTCTTGAATACAGGACAATAGAATCAGTACGGTTAAGGATTGACCACTTATGCATTTAGACGAGTATGAGAATACGTAAGTTTATCGATAACAAGCAACCCCGACATCGCCATCAGACGCCCCTGGCACATTTCGCGTAGTCAGCTTTCACATTGTTCGGCGCTCCGTAGCACCTGAAAGCGTGAAGAAGTCATTGGCCTATGAGAAAGAAGTCAAAGATTCGAATACGAGCGAGTGCGAGGCTTTTACTTACTTGCATCGGAAGCCGTTGCAGTTCGGATTATCAACAACTTCTACGCAGCGACCAGCCACCGATCCTAGAACAGTTCCATAGTTTCGCTAATCTGGTCAAGATCCGATTTGGTATCCCAGACAAAGAAGTATGAAGATCATACCATGGCACGTATTGCAGTAGGCTTTGCATGATGGGAAAGTGCTGGTTGTGCAGACTGCTTGGGTCTTGTAGCAGACTGGAATACTTATTTAGTCTCTCGGATCGATAAACACGATCGAATTAAGCTAAATTTATTCAAGAAAAGGATATGTGCTCACTGTTTCGTGCTGGCAGAGGGACAACCGCATCTGATCCCATCATGAAGCAGATAACGAAACTGACGGCGAGAAGCTTCATAGTTCGGTCGATAGCGCCTCCGAAGCAGTGGAGAAGAAGCTATTGTCTCTGTCTTTCAGGAGCAACTTTTATACTCCCGTCGACCGCAAATCAAAGTTTTATTTCTCCGCGCCTTGCGAAATGTTGGAAGTGACTGTGCCGAGGGAATATTGCTTCCAAACGACTGCGAAGGGAAGGGATACTTTTCACAAAAGTCAAGGAGACGTCGTGTGAACTAACTTTTCTAGTTTGTCGTAAGGGATTTACCCGATCGTACCGATCCTTTGACTATGTACATATATGATAAGCGTTCCGTTCAAACAGGCGCTGTGCATCAATGGAGGACTGGTGTTCTCGGAGCACATACCAACAGGTAGAGTGCAGTTCAGCAGATTTAGGGAGGAATGAGCCCAGCTGATATCTTGGGGATTGAGAACCTTTGGCAGCCATACGCATTCTTATCTTTGTGGTTCCAAAGGGTCCAAGCCGTTTCTACGGGGTTAGAGGAGTGTCAGATGGTCTTATCACGCTATTATGACGGTTATCGCTGCAAACCGCTTGACCTCGGACCACCTCAAAGGGTAGCCGCAAGATCAACACTACAGGCTTATGCATAAGTGGGCTCCTGCTGACAAGCTGTCTTGCTTTACCGCCGTCTTAGCTCAATGGTAAATCAGTTGAGGCTAAGAGATTGCTCAACCTAAATCAACTCATTTACCAGTGCGTCATGGCACCGGATCAATAACGCTTGCAGAAAGGTTTCCTGCCCAATGAGACGACAGCACTCTTCCAATATCAGTTACATTCTGACAATCGCCCACTATAACAGTGATATGTGAACTCATTTTTGCATGTACGACCATCAGATGTGCAAGGGTTTATTCGCTGTAAAATATCTACGAGAAGTTCCAGGCGAAGTCACTAGACCCGCGTCTTGCAGCACAGCGACTTTTCACCGCTGCAATGTCCACTTTGATATTTATGTGATCTATTTCATTTGATCTACACATAAAAGCCCTGAGTTTCGAAACTGAAGTTTCTCGACAGTTGTCCTACATCACACGCTCGTGTATGAACAGCCCGTGGTCGTTCTAAGTTTGGATAAATCAAACCTTAGCCAGCAGGTAGCTCCGAAGTTTGCCTTGAAGATATCAGGAACGTAGACTGTGACATCTTCATTGGGCGGAATCCATCCAACGTTTCTGGAAAAGAGTTCTTCCATATCAGTGTTGGGGGCGGACGGTTGAAAGAATTGTTTTTAATTTAAAGAAGGAGTGGGAGGACCTTTTCTGATGACAGTCATTATGGTATTCCAGACCAGACTCAGGCCCAAAAGTGTATTTGGCCACACTGGCCACAATGCAAATCGAAAATTACTCAGGACGTCGGAAACATTTCACTCGAAGGTTCATAATGATTCTAGACTCGAAAACGTTGCGATCGGTGCAAATTATAATCCCTTACATCGTAATCCTTCGATGAACGCAAAGACGATTTTGCGTTAAAGAAGGTCTGGCAGCCACTTCTTGGCAACATGCCAATCTTTAATGGAATGCATTTGTCCAGACATCGACGTATTGAAATGTCTGCATTTCCATACGTCGACTGCTGGAGAAATGCACTCCATTAAGATTGGCATTTTGCCAATAAGTGGCTGCCAGACCTTCTTTAACAATTACTTACCCCCTTGGAGTACATGATCAGCGTTCCGTACTCATCGCACGTCCAATTCTCGAATCCGGAGCAAGAAGGAGACGTTCCGCGCCAGACACAATCGGCTATGGTCTGGGAGTATTGGGATTCAAATATCATTTTAATATATTGTCGGCGAACCAAGGCTATCTAAATAAACTTTCCGTGCGTAACAATTCCGCCTCAAATATCTCATAAGGAATCAACGGCAGAAATTTTGCAGAGGTGTTTCACATAATTATTAGACGATGATCAAAAAATTTCAGCCATAGAGCCCTTTCTGGAGCCGAGATAATTTAGGCGGAATTGTTACGCGTGGAACGAATATTTAGACAGCCTTGGTTCACCGATAATAGCATTCAATATCATATTAAATTCACAGCGTTGTACTTACTCCATTTTGAAAATCGGCAGGCCAGGTCGTGTCTGCGCGGACGAGTCTGAGGAAGAACAGTGAAAGGATAGCGGCGGTCCGGAGGAGCGAGCCCTTGACGATGAGTTGTGGTGAAAAGCCGCCGGCCACTTTTAAAGGCCTTCCTGTCTGTGCGGTTTTGGTAGTGTCCAAACCGTTTCTGCAGCCAATTTGCTAAGGTGCACGCAGGACTAGTGGACGTCAGCAGTCTTGTCAATTACATTGGCAGTATGTGCCAGTGCTTGCTGTACGCTTCCTGAAGCGTTCGACTCTCTTCAGTCGTTTTGTCCTTTAGCGGTGAGAGAATAGAAAAATGGAGAGAAGCCAGGCGATAGGGGATGGTGGCTGCCTACACTACAATGTAGCAATAAAAGCAAACCGCTTGATCCTCGATGGACTCAAATGATTGGCATGTATTCTGGAATGCACGCAGGTCCAGTGGACTTCAGTCGTCTTATCAGCTCTTTCATGGTTGTTATCGCCGGAGCGCCTGCAAACCGCTTGACCTCCGACCGACACAAAAGAAAGCGGTGAGATCAGTAGAACAAGCCGTGTTCAGACCACTCGAGCTACAATACATCATCGGAATGCAGTAATAATTTCGAAAGATATATTGTTTATAATATGATTGCTTTTCTATCCTCAGAAACACCTTCTCGCAACAAAAGCAGCAGAAACACGGTACATACATCGCATTCTTGTGTGCGAGAGATTGTACGGAAGGTGACTAACAGTAAACGGAAATTGAGGAATGGCAGAACGCTAAAAGGAACTGAACCATTCTTACTAGCAAAAAATGAGCGCTTAGTCGTTAGAAACCATGTTTCGGCGAGAGCTGAATTTAAGCAATCTTTATCCGGGGGAATAATGCCAACAGCGGATATCATGTTGGGGATCTTTCTCAACTTCGAAGACGGATCAGGTCCTTCTCGTAATGCAGCATAGCGTCTTCACGGAGCTGAAATCATGCAGAACATTCCTCTTTCAAGGCGAAGTTTGTATTGATTGCTGTCCGGATTCTTATCAATTGGGACCAATATTCCAAAAACGTCAGAAACCAGTTACACAAAACTACCCAATGCCCCCGGATGGTTTGTGGACCACAATCTTGTTTCTACTTCAGATTTATTGTCAAGAACCCACGAAGTGCCAATACTGAGTACGCGCGTAACAAATTCCGCTGTGATTATCTCCTCGGTAAAGAGGATTTGAAGGCCATGGTTTTCAGGAGTTTGTCTAGGGACCAATCGGAACTGGTATGCCAAAAATCGGCTTTAGAGACCGTAAGGTCGCGCCGATATGAAAGTCGTGGTTCGCTAAACGCAGTAAGTACTTTGCCACCCCATGGGTTCTGCACAATAATCCAAACACAAACTTGAAGAGAGAGCAGGCCTCTCCGAAGTGCGCGCGGTACTGCTCGGGGATCGGAAAAACGACTGTACATGAGCGCGTCAAACATCCGTATTCCCTGCAAAAAGGTGGAAAGTGTTCAATTAAAGCAAGTGAGACCAGGGTCTCCTCACTCCCTCCTATGCGTTTACTTTCTAGAACAACAGACAAGATCCCAGTAGGAGTCATGTATACCATTCACAAGATGGGAGAACGAAAATTAGGATAGAGGGGAACGACGTTAACATGACCTTACCCGTAGCCAGAGTATAGGACGAAGTCTCCGTACTGATCACACTTCCACAGGTCGAATCCCGAGCACACCGGAGGAGCTCCACGCCAGGCACACTCTTGCGTAGTCTGATGTGAGAAATATTAGAAATGCATTTAATTGACAGACCCCATTCTTATAGTCGACGATGAATGTGGTATCTGAGTGGCCGATCATGAAGAGCAGAGCCAGGAGCGCAGAAGCACGCAAGATCGAGCCCATCGTTTCGATGTTTTGGAGTCGAGAGCTTTCGGCCATTTTATACACGTCCTGGTTCGAATGACTCATGTCCGTTTCTGCAGCGTTTTTCACGCTTCTGCGCGCAGCCGAAGAACGTCAACACTCTATCACATCTTTCATTTGTCCATTACCGCTGCAATTACCTTTACCGCATACTGTCAATAGTATCACATGATAGATCAACCGTACAAATGGGTGCGTTACGAGTTCAGTAAGTGCAAGCTACGAGGTCCACCCAATATGGTGGGTGGAAGCGTATAATATTTACCAACCTCGCAGCTGTTGTGGAAGCATTTCGAAGAGGCAACGATAATGAACATAGTAGTCTGAAGAACTACTTATAGGGAGAACATCGTATCATCCATAGATCCCGATCCTTTTCTTTGTCTGTGCTATTAGGTTGGACCCAGGACCCAGTGAGTGTACGTCAGTCTCCTTCTTATCAAGCTCTTTTATCGCTATTGTGGCCAGAATAGCTGCAAATCGCTTGCCCTACGACCGGCTCAAAACATAACAGCTAGATCAGCTTTTCAGCTGCGTCCGTATCGGGTGTGCCTGAGTACTTTGAACAGCACGTTTCTATTCTTTTTCTCGGACAACCAGCGAATAGTCCGCAACGTAAGTAGAATCACAAAACGTTCATCTTCACTGTCAAACGGCATCACGAAGTAGCACCACGGATCGGCTCAGCGCCAGGCACAGACAGATTTGTTCTGGGTCTTTTCGCCCATCGAGCGCAAATGAGCGGTTTTTCCAGAGGGTGGCTGAGCGTATCCTCAATAAGGTCCTTTCCGCAGACAATACAATTTACATCTCGGGAGTTTGAGCTGTTCCTTCTGTAGTTATATTCAAGGAGAAACGCAAGTCTGAGGAACTCAGATGTCTTATCAGCTATTTTGTCGCTGCATCCGCGACCTCACGTCAGACAGATGACTGTGACAGGATCGTCAGAAAATAGGTACATTGTCAGACCTTTACTTTTCGCGTTCTACTCCAAAAACGTTTTAGCAAAAATGGCTAGAAACGAGACAATTTGGATCTAAAACTGTCTAGTTTTAATCGAAACTATTGTTGAGCGTTGCGGGAGTACCTCAAACTTGGGTAACTAAACCTTCATCAAATGATAAAGAAGACAAGAGAAATTCCAAATAGTCAACATACTGTGAAAGGGAAAACACGGGCGACATTTATACTATTGAAGAAAATATCTTTGAAGACGGACTTTGACCGAGAAAGAATGATAATTTCGTTGAGAATTAATGCTGACGAGCATTGAAATTTTCTTATTGTTAGTGGAGTGTGCTTGGCTCCGTGACGTGGCAAAGTGCTTCGGTTTGTGCGGTTTGCAGTGCATAACCATTTCTGTGGCCAGTGCATTGTATGCACGAAGGTCCAGTGAACGGAAACAATATAATCATTTCTGTTTTATTATAGCTACGAGATGAGAGAAGATGTCCGCAGCCGCCTACGGCGGCTGCGTCCAGCTGGAAAAGCTTATGGGGCATCATTTTGATGTCACGGTCTTAGTTTGTCCGCTTTCTATCCTCCTCCCTCACCACTTGCCTTTTTCACCATTTTCAAAAGTGATTCTCCCTTTTTTTGCCTTTACCATCCCCGATACTCCAACCATTCCTCTCCACGGCCCCATCCCACTATTTCCTTTCCTTTATGCAACTTCCTCACACCGCTCGCTGCACTCGCGGCATTTTCTAGCGCTTGCCGTTAGCAGGATCCACTGCTCGCTGCGCTCGCGGCTTTTTCAATCGGTGGCGGATATATCTAGCGGTAGCAGCTTGCATGTTTGGCCCACCGAACTCCCCGAGTGATTTGGAGAATTTTAAAGAAAAAATGATTTATCTGACCCACCAAAGTTAAAAGTATGACCCTGTAAATTTTCCACAAAAACGAAAAATTGACCCAAATCCTGTCCCACCGAGCTTCCCAGGATCGATTCCGTAAATTAGTGTAGATATACTTTGTATCTTCAGCCGTGGATTAGGAATTCTGTACTCCGGTCGCGGGTTACGGTAGAAGTTGTCTCGGGACCCGAAGTGCTTTGGTCAAGGTCCCAGGTACGAGGCTTATCTCTCCGGTTCATAACCCCTTCTGCGGCTTTTCTTCTGGGATGCACGCAATCACAAAGGACGTCAACAGCCTTATCAGCATTGTCGATCGCTATTTTGATCTCTGCAAACCGCTCGACCTCTGACAGGAGATACTGGCACGATCGTCCAAACAGAGCAGTCGATCTATTTCATTCGAAGCGCCTAATTACTACAAGTAGGACGGCCCTCCTTATCAACGAGTTACCCCCGATATTAGCGACTGCACCAGTGCACATGTTCCTCGTAAAGATAAGTCGAGATGGATTGGAAACTTTATTTATATAGAAACAATATCCTATTCGTAGTCTCACAATCAATTTGGGCTCAGCTTCGAATGCCATCCAGATTAGCCCGAGTACGGCTTGCAGCAAAGCGTCTTCATGAACCTGAAGGGTCTCCTTGATCGTCATTTAAAGGTTTTTAAAACTGCAAGTAATTACGAACATAGAGACGCAGGGCCATCCGAAGTGCTCTCGGAACGGGTCGGTAATCGCTAAGCCGGTATTCCAATCGGGCGGAATGAATCCTTCGTTCCTGCATATAGCAATGTAAAATGTCTCCTTGCGCTTTCCGGTGGAGCTATTATTTAATCTTTTCTTACCCATTCCCAGAGTAAATGACGGCCGTACCGTACTCATCACACGTCCACTCCCGGGCAAAGGAACAAACCGGAGAAGCTCCTCGCCAGACACACTCTGCCTTGGTCTGAAGTAATAATTGTTGATGATATCGCAAACTACAACATTTGGCAAAGAATATTCCTAATCTCATATTGCGATCAATTATTCTGACAAGATGGATTATTATAGCAGATCCAATGCTCTCTTCACGGCTAAGGTCTAAAAGAATTGCCCCCTGGGAATTAAGCGGTCCCATCGGAACTAAGCGGTCCGGAATTAAGCGGTCCGGAATTAAACGTTCCAGAAGGAGTTAAAGAGACACAAAAATATTAAATGACAATAAGAAAACTATGA
>JACMIG010000698.1:0-11313 GCA_014805385.1 Levipalatum texanum
TTTTTTATTTCAAGTTCCTAGGTTAAGTCTATCAAAAGTTATGATTATGCGAAAAATCGCATTTTTCCAACTTTGGACGGCTGCCCCTCCACCACCAATACAGTAATCCATCCAACAATTTTTGCATATTTCTTAGGTAATCGGGTACTATTACTGGTTAAAGCGGCAAGTGCTACGGATCAACTTGGGCGGCTGGGACCAGGGCACTCAGAGCTCTCCTCGAGCTCGGATGAGACTGCCTCTTAAAAGTACTTTTCCATAAACTCGAATATGGAGAACCGCCCACTTGTAACCAAGAAAATCAGAGATACACAATCGACCCAAATCTTCCAATTACTCCTTCTTTACGAGTTGTTGTGAAAAATTGCTTAGAACAAAATGTTGTTTAATAGTTTAATAGGAACAAGATTGCGGTATATAAAACATCATGATCCCTAGTCACACACATGAATATATTAAAATGGAGATTAATAGCCACTAATCACAGCAACAATCGCAGAAGCAATCGCACATCTCTCCCAGTATACGTCCCAAGCAGAACGAGAGGCACGTCGAGAAGCAGACCATGCAGCAGCAATCCGTCATACTTGATTGGTTCTGATTCGGAGCTTCCATCACGCTGAAATGGTTGTGATGGATTTAAGGTACACCGTCTGGAAAAAGTCAACATACGAGGAGATAGTATTCTATTCGCGAAAGTTTCGATATTTTCAGGGAAAATGTAGTACTTTCGAGAACGCGGAACAACCCGGGGATAAACTTTGAGAGAATTTTGATTCCCGATTAGGTTCTTGTTCTGGTTACATCAAGTATAGACAAGATCATGAAGACATATTGTCCGGCGTTAAAGTGACGCGCGAACTACTCTGCGGTAATCAGCGTAATGAATGATCTACTGGGCTTGATCACATTCCTTACGCTGTTTACCGCGGAGCAGCTTGCGCGTGGCCTCATCACTTTAATTCCGGACAATAGAACATATGGGAAAGTTCTTACACGACTGTCTGCGGCTGTGGCTGCTGGTTGTAGACGCTCTGTTGAGGGTTCTGGAAGTATCCCTGCTGATGGTCTGGATACACCGACATCTTTTAGGCGAAATGTGAAACTGCAATTGGTTTGCGCTCTTTTTGCGGCGAAGCGTAGCGGAAAGTTCAGATGGAAACGGTAGCCGACCACTTCGACCTTGTGGAACAGCTTCATGATCTGGTGCTAGTGAACAAGGGGATCAACGAGGTCGACACAAGCATGGGAGTTGTTTCCAACAAGGCAATGAGAAAGACTTTCTCACAAAGCATTATTTTCGGCAGAATAAACGTTCCGGACAATACGTTCATAGCCCTACGATCTCTTTCCACTGTTCTCTCGTTGTCTGGCGATTAGAGAAACGAGAGAACTGTGGAGAGAGAGATCGTAGGGCGATGAGGGTACAGTCCGTACGGTTAATTCCACCGACAATATTATTCCGAAAGGGATCTATAGTATTATCGGCGATTTTTACTAAAGCTTCCAACGGCGGCTACGAGCAAAGAGATCCAGAAGAGCTTTTGTGGTGCCACTGTTGTCTAGCGACGCTTCCGTGCAATGGTGGAGTGAACATGACCCATCCTTGACGTCTTCAAAAAGTTACGTTTCTACGAGCTTCCGCAAGGACAGAAAGGTGGTCCAAAGAGGACTCTGGCACACTTTTTCACAGGCTTCTGTTGCCGTACAAGCCTGGAAAAGGATGCCCCGACTTTCCGGAGGATGAGAATGGAGAATTCGAATTTCCATAAGCCGAAATACTTTATTCAAAGGGAAGTTAAATACATTCATGTAAAATTGATGAAAACGCAATTGGCTATTAATCGCACCAGCACTTTACTATGTTTTCCCCGTTAGTCAGAAACGCCCAATTTTCTTCATGCGCATGCAATCCGGCAGCGTAGTTGTGGAAGTCTCCGAGTAAAATTCATTGCCCGATTTGGTGAAATCGGCTGGTTGATCAGTTGCGGTCCAGTAGAAGAGGCAATTTGCCTGGTAAAAGAAGAACGATATTTCGAATCGAAAATCTCGTATATACCACGATCAAAATGACGGCATTCATTTGAAAGATGAACTTCCATCCGGCGGCGTCTGTGTCAGAAGAGACGAATAGGGCAACCTGAAACATGAAGCTTAGGTGGAAAAAATAATTTCACCAACTTCAAGAGGCCCTATGAGGAGTGCGATGCACTTGGAGAACTGGATCATGGAGATGACGAAGTGTGCGTACTGCCTGAAAAAGCAGTCCTTTTCGGTTTTATTTATACTATTTCGAATGCATGTTATGAAACTGACGGTGAAGTATACAAAAACTGACGAAGAAGTATGTGCGTGAAGAAGTAGGCAATAGTAAATGGATGCCCTGACCGTGAGTGTAGCGTGGCGCACTTGTAAAATCCTCCAGGGTTAAATGCAGCCAGCATCATAGCCGTGCTCATGCACAGGACTGCTGCCAGTGGAGACGGCATCCACCCAACAGCACCGCAGAGAAGACCGGAAAATTTCTTTCTTTACAAGTACGCTGAAAAAATGCTTGAAGAAAGATGCAAAAACGTTACCCATTTTCAGCAAAATTCAATCTTTTTAGATAGGGAAATTCGTTGATCTCACCTGCGACTCCGACGGCGAAGGTGTTGAAGAACATCATCTTTATCCTCTCCGAGAAACACGTCAGCATATCGGACGCGACACCGCAACACAGCCGCAGAGGCAAATGCATCAAGGAACCAAGAGAAGCTAGAAAGGCAGTCTGGCTGACCGGGAAGCCAAGGACCTCAAAACAAAGTGAATTTTCACAAGGGGTTCAGCACACTTTGTTGATGAATATCGGCGCGTACAACTGTAGGCTAACGAATACAACAATTTCCGTGAGAGCATTCAGCCACACGACGATGATAACTTTGCTGGTGCAGATTTTCTGCAGATTGTATAAATCTTAAGAACTATAAGATAGCTAACTCGATACGGTACATCACTGCTGCTCTCGATGTGATCGCGCGATTTATTGCGCTGTATTTCCGCCAGTTCCGTCGATGTTACTGCCTGCGTGATTGCTATTCAAGAGGTTCCTAGGAATAAATAACCCAGTGACGAGCCGGATCATCGCGATAGAACACCAGCCACAGAGCGAAAACAACAACGGTGACCACGGCGAAGGTGTGGTAGGCCGCGCGCCAGCCAAGTGACGAGAGGCAGAACTGCAAAATTTACCTGACGTAAGCTCTAAGCACGACAAAAGAGATGCCACGAGCCGGGATCGAAACGGCGACCTTTAGATCTTCAGTCTAACGCTCTCCCAACTGAGCTATCATGGCTGTTGGTCATAGCGTTGGAGCACACCATAAGATGATGCGCAGTACCCCGTCATATCGAACAATGAACATTTTTCATTTGGCGCAAGAGCTCACCGCGCCCGCAATGGGATTCGTCGCGATGGCCGAGATGAGCGTGAAGCTTGTGAGAAAGGAAATGAAGATGGCCGTCTGGTTGAGGGGTGACCAATGGACGACGAGGATTCCGATGGCTGCGAAGTCCGCAGCGTACGCAACACCCTGGAACAATCACTCTCCATTTAGAAACAGAAGGTCGCGGTCCTGCGCTAGTGTAAAAGCAACCTATCAGACGTAAACATCGCTGGGTTAGTGTTTCATGACAGCTATAAAGATGATGATGATGATGATGATGAAAGACTGGCCTGCAGAAATCTGACGACTAGAAAGTGCCACAGTCCCTCGTAGGCAGCCCACGGCGACAGCGCTGTTGCTATCGCTGTGAGAATTCCACAGAGGAAGAATGGAATCCTTAATCCATAAATTAGTCACCACTACCGATTCTCGAATTTGCCTCGCTCCAAACTTGATGAAGGCCCAGTTGATCGGAAACATTCCCACCATGGTGCCGATGGCTACCTGAAAATCGAAAAATCGTATTGCCATATTGAGCATCCTACTGAGGTACATGTAAGATAAAATATTACCGCCCAGATGATCATCGACTTTTCGGTCGACGTGTACGCATAGCGATTGCGTGTCTAAAAACGATCTCCGATTTGCTTTTCCACTAACTCACTGACCACATTCCCAACTGTAATAACGTCCGACGGATCATCGGCCATGCAGATAAACGTAAAGTTAACGATGAGATAGTTGCTGCCGATCGCGGTCAAGCACAGATTCCCGAGTAGCAGAACAAAGTAGCGATAGCGTATACAGGAGTAGCCCCTCCACGAGGACGCATCGGAAACTTTGTCCATGTCAAATGAATAATCCCGCCGGCCATGGCGAATTTCCGTGTATTGTTTACGTGGATTTCACATGGAAAGGAACAGACACGGGCGATAATCTCAGCTCATCCAGAATTACCATTAATTTTGGGACCATGCGTTCCATTCAGATAAATCTTCATGTCTCAATGCTCTCAATATCAGTGCTCTCCGCGATAGTGGCAAGAACGGATTCTACATAGCCGAACATTCTTCCCACTCACGGTACTATAATCATTCATGAAGATTTATAGAAGAAAAGCGTCGAACATCTTTATTGCATTAATGCAAATCAGTGCTAAATAATACGTGAGGTACGACGATTCATAGAGAAGGCAGTGGACAATGTTGTTGAATGCACGCTCCCAGGCACTCGAAGCCAGCTGAACATCGTGTTACGATATGGGCGAATGTAGACGAGGACAAAAAGTGCGTCAATGGCCGGGAATATGGCTTAAATACGATTGGAAAAGCATTTCAAAACCGGGCGAAACCTGTGCTAAGAATAATAGGATCAGCATCAAGTGATATCTTGAAGATGGTGGAAAGAGCAAGGATGGAAATTGGAAAGTACGAGAAGAGGCAGGGAACAAATGACTGCAATTAAAATAATGATACAAAACACTTCACTTTCAGTATATCTGCAAGTCGGTAAAGATTCCTTCGGCTCATTTCATTCAAACATCTCTGCTATCCAGAAATCACGGAAACTCGAATATTGTTTTCCAAACACAAATGTTCTGACAATGAGAAAACGTGAATGTTGGTGTGCGAATATTGAGTTTCTAGAATACTTTCAGCCTAACTCTCTTCAGAGGACTAGAAGAGAGCGAATTGATCTTCACTCGATACATTATAAAAGTACCTGAATCAGCAGGCATTTGAAGAGTTGTCGCTGCATTTTGCGTGTCTTCTCGCTCATGCCGGAACCTCTAAACTTTTGAAGTTTTCGAAATGTTGCTTGGCACAAACGCATTCAGCTTTCGCCGAATCTTGACGATGCAATACACAATAATGACATTAGACGAGCCGCATAGAACAAATGCCTCCGTCAATCCAAAAAGTGAAGGGAAGTTGATGTAACTGTCGCCATTCTTATCAATGCGCTAAGAAAATTTGATTAGTGAAAAATGAGAACCCCCGACGAACTCGTATGAGAACGGCCATGTAGCCGATTTGTGGATCGCACAAATCGATTCCATCCGTGTTCCGTAAACTGTCCCCGATGAATGACCTCAATAAGTATATTCATAGTTATGTGGGCGGAATGAACGTTCCGGACTGTACGCTCATCGCCCGGCGATCTCTCTCCACGGGTATCTCGTTTCTCTAACCGCCAGACAACGAGAGAACAGTGGAGAGAGATCGCAGGTCGATGAGCGTATTTTCCGGAACGATTATTCCGCCCTCAGTTCTGAATCAACGATTCTTACCTATCGTCCGGGACCAGGTTCAGCATGACTACCGTGACACAGATTGCCTGGCAGAACAGGTTTAGCAGCACTGTGCTCGCCATGAACTGTCTCTTACTCCAATTGCGCGTAAATGAAAGAGTATCGCTGTAACATTGGCATTGAAAAGGACAACAACTTGAACTGCTGACCTGTACAACATTTTCAGCCGATATACGTAATGGAATGCCAACATTAGGTAAGTTTGCAGTATTGTAGTACAAAACGCGATGCTTGCCAGCACTCCAAACCATCCTAATAGGTACATACATTTTAGCGGTGAAATTCTTGTAGCCCACCCTTTTCCGTGCGATGTTTTCCCGCGGTTCGTGAATAAAGCTGTTTGAGTTGCGTGATGCGTGACCGAAGTGATAATGTCACAAAGGGCAAAGGCGAGGATAAGATGTCGATACGACCCGAGGCCATCTTTTTCCGTGCGTAATATGACCGAAATAAGCAGTCCATTCGATGCGACGGAGAAGGATGTGACGATCTCGTAGAAGATAGCGTGGACACTGTCGATAGAGAAGATCCAAGTCATGATCAGAAGAAGCGAAGCAACATGCCCGAACGGAAGCAATATTTTCGACATCTCTGGAAAGTCATGAATTTGGTATTCATTACTGTGGGAAAACTGAAGAGATATATTTTTATCGGAAAACGAGAACTGGACACCGTTGAGCAGTTTCTCATGTGGCAAAACTCATAACAACACCGTTTCCATCAAAGATCGTGCTTTGCCGAACGGTCGGAGTCTATTGCCCAAAACACTACGTAGGAAGATTCGGTCGTCACGAAATGTGAAATATAGTAAGAATTTTTTGACATTTAAAAACAAACCAAGGCCGAAATATTTGTTTTGAAGTCCAAAGAACTTCCGGGCATGGGGAAAAGACAGCGAAACAAAACAAACGTAAAGCCATGCAATTCAAAATCGAAAACAATTAAGGAATGACTAGACACGTCCTGACGAATTTCAAGCTGGCCAGACGAAGGTATAGATCGTGGAACATGATTGACTAGCCTATAATGGATTCGCGGGCAGAACACCAAGTAACTTCTACATGAGGGATCATTAGAAAATTTGTCCAAGCGGAATGAGCATTACCTTTCTGTCTGTTGCCTATTTCTGTGTATTGTTTTGTCGAAACAGACAGACACGGACTTTCATCGCAGACCAACCGAAAAGATCATTTTTTTCGTAGTCGCACACGGGTCAGGGGGATTTTTCTCTCTCCTGATTTTCGACGTCTCCAGATCCTGTTTGCACTCTCAACGCCCAGAGCATGGGGACGACGCGAGGATCGAGGAAATGCAGGAGACATTGAGAATGGTAATGATGGACGGTAAACCGGGCGTAAGTGTGGTACCGGATACGGGGATGTTCGCTTCAGAATCGCTCACCGCAGATAATATTCCTGAAACGGTTTTTAGCAATGTTGCGGGCCCCGACAGTATTGTGGTGGTGCACAAGCTGTTCCTTTTCGCGTCCCAGCGAGGGGTTTGCGTAACATTTAGGAGCGCGCACACGCTCTAATAGGGAGTGTGCGCGTTCTCTAAAAGCGTACGCACATGTGTAAACGGAATGCGAAAAGTAACAGCACATGTGTAAACGGAGCACCACAATAGCTGTGTGTCTCACATTCGCGCACTCCCGGTCTATCTGGCAGGCAGATTGCAGCCAATTCCCCGTCTCATTTGTCATCTCCCTCCTTGTCTGCCAGCCGATGAATCAGTCTGCTCACCCTCTTCCAATGGTCGCGAGGGGCAGCGGGTTGTTTTCCCTAGAGAGGCCAGACTGGCCCACAACAACAACAGGTGGGTGGACGCGGTTTCGTAATCGGGCGCGCGATTCGAAACACAGCTCTCCCCCCCCCCTTCCGTCCACTCCTTTCCTTCCAGTCATTCCCCCTTGCCATGTGGAATTTCGACGAGCTTGAGGAGAGCATCCATCTTGACCCCTTCCTCAGCCTATTTATTCAAAGTGAGCCGTTTCCTTGACCAACGCTCGTGTCGCTGTTTACACTTTCAAAAGCCAAATCTGAACCGATGAAACTGCGACCTAAGCGCATCAAAATCGGATGAAAAATGGTACCTGTCTGCTGTTCCCAATAATAAAAAGCTTTCAGGTGATGCGGATGAAGCACGCCCTGAGAACTACGCTATTATCAACGTGACGCAGTTCGGGCGGAAGAAGTGGAGGAAGGATTCGTGGCTGCGCACCTTCCACTATCCTGAATATCTTATTTGCCTTTATCCGGCCATCTTTGGCTTCATCTCACACGAGAATGACAACCACAACCAGATGTGAGCTGAACGTGGGGGCATTGTATTGAGAGCAAGTCAAGGATGCCCGCATAGCATAAAACCACCTGTGAGCGCCCAGAGTGGTTCGAAAGAAAAACTACTAATTACTTTAGTATTGTCCGGCATTAGAGTTATGCGGAGGCGACGCGCGAACTACCTTCGCGGAAAGCATCGTAGTGATCTATCTTCTGCGGCAGAAGATAGATCACTACGCTGCTTACCACGAAGGTAGTTCGCGCGTCGCCACCGCATCACTATAATACTGGACAATATTCTTTTGCACAATGAAACGGAAAGTGAGTTAACAACAACAAGTTACAGACCCTGCCTCTACATCCGGCCCCCGACCGTGGCGTACAGCCACGATGACTTCCATGAGGCAGTCCAGAAAGTGGTCGAGGAGCTCCGCGTCAGCCTCGAGAAGCATGGACGCCTCCTCGTTGAAACGAGTGCCGCGATGCGGGATGAGGCGGGCATTCAATTTATTTAAGTTTAGTGGAGTGCTTGATGCACTGGTCCACACCTCTCTATTGTGGTGGTGCCAAAGCTGTTCCTTTCACGTTCTGTTCATTGACAGGAACCACAACGGTGTATAAATTTTTCCGATCTTTCTCTGTATAGCGACCGTTTGATCTACCGCTTACCCGCGGCGAGTTCGCGGGAGCAAGCTGGGCCATCCACGTTCCTCCCAAGAAACTTTGAACGAATTCAACAATAAGGCCGTTGCTAAATGATGTGAGATTCGGTAGAAATATTTGCACCGTTGTGGTTCTTGGCAATACACTTGTGCGAGTACCATTTGGGAGCGTGCACATTTTCTAGTAGGCAGTGAGCGCGCTATCTAATGGTACGTACGCAGGCGAAAACGGAACGCGAAAAGGAACAGCTTTGGCACCACCGCAACACGCCCTTCATCTCCGGAACGTTAACGGAACATGATTACAGTTCACCGCAGCAGTCAGGGAACTCGGCCTAACTGTGGAGAAGACCACCGACGAACGTTCCTTCTACATGAATGAAACGCAACTTGAGGAGCTCAAACAGGTTTGAGATCTAACGCACTTCCGTGGAGCTGATCTTTGATCCTTGAAGACAAATCTGATGCTCCCGGAAGGCTTCGAGTTCACCACCATCGATCTAGACACTGAATTGCGGCTGATCCACGAAGAGTGCATTCAGGGACAAGAAACGAGCATGGATGCACTGAGGTATTTTTATGCCACAAGCCTAGATTTTGTTAAAGAAGGAATCTTTCTAAATACTGTCATTTTGGAATTACAGACCAGACCCAGGCCAAAGTGCAGTTGAGCCACAATTTCTTTGTCTAACTCCTACACCTTCTTTAACAACTTTGAGCCGGCATGATTACATGGTGAACATACTTCAAGATCCCACCTCCGTGATCTGCCGAGTTTTGGTGTGCGTGAGATCGCGACGAAGAAGCTCGTCGCGTGGGAGTTCATGTCGCCATGCGTCGGCAAGGTTCGCATTTTTGGGAGCTCAACATGCAACTGAAACATCGCACCCCGCTGAGAAATCAACCACGCTTAATGGTACACCCCGTCTAGAGTTGGAACATTTTCAACTGGACAGAGTGACCTTTTAGAGATTCGTAAGGAGTTCCAAATACAGCGGTTTTCTTGCAGTTCAACCATCTTCACTGCGATCCGGATTATCGCGGACGCGGTCTCGGACTACTGACAGAACAGCGACTGGCTCAGATTTGCGCAGAGTAAGGACTAGCAAGCGGAAGAATATCGTTTGTCGTTGAGGATTACTGTACCCCTGAATAGAAAAGAAAAACATCGAAACAATTTCGTTCTAGGAAGGGCCTCCGCGTCTTCAAAACCGTCCAGACCGCCAATGAAGCTGCTATCAGCGGAACTTCCAATCACCCCATGTGGACGACGTGGACGGACGAAGAGGGAAAGCCCGTCGAGTGGGCAGTCACGTTCTACAACTACGCGAAGATCCCATCCAACGACTAGCAACCATAACTAACTGTCGCTTTATTGGCACAATTTTTTATCAGATATCGTGCTAAAATCGAAACTCTATGAGCTCCTCATCATCATGTATATGTATGTGTGCGGTCAAATGCATAATGGGCACCGAAATTCTCATGCTAAACATTCTTCGTCATGTCTTACCTCATGCGTATCCTTCTTCATCTCTTATCATGTACACTTTTGTTTCTTATCATTTTACAATGGTGCTGATAAAAGCTCATGCTTATGCCAGGGTTCACACAAGTTTATCAAGTGAAATCTCCGAAATTTCAGGATCGGCAGGTGGCGTTGGAGTCGGGAAAGAAGGAGCTGGTGGCAGTGTCGATGATCGAATAGTTTCGGATGAAATAGTCGACGGCTTTAGATATTCTGAAAAAAATTAAATTCTGCTATTGGTGCACACCAATGCAATTCTAAATCCACCTTTCTGGGAATACAGAAATAACAGATGTAATATTGTAGACGGAATTAACCATACGTAATGTACGCTCATCACCATACGATCTCTCTCCTAAGATCTCTCGTTTCTTCAACTTGTCTGGCGGTAAGAGTAACGCACGGCATTAGAACTTTTTTCATTACGAACCTTCAGGATACATGTATGCATTGCTGATCTTTCTCGTCCACGGGATAGTCTGCACTTTCGACGGAGCATTGAAGGTAGGGGCATTATGGAAGACGCAGTGCTTCAACAGACTCATGATAACGACGAAGACTCCGTGACAGGCGATAAAGCCGAAGAGGAATAATTCACCGGTCGTATTACCACCCTGCAATTGCATGCTTCTTCTTGAATCTCCTTACTACTTAAAGTAGGGGTTCGGGGACCCTCCGAGTCTCATAAGTGACTATGTTCTGGTTGTAGAGCTTGAAAAACCCTATCGAATGGTATATGACACTAAGAATTTGGATGTTTCTATGGTTAGATACAGCGTTCAGAAAGCTTCCCCTGAGAAACAGGGACGGCGCGAAATTCAAATTTCGCACCTGCTACAATATTGACAGCTTGCCAAATCCTCAGATCTCTCACCTTGTGCACAATGAGTTGTGTCACTGTTATCTGTCAGTGATTATCTTCATATACAGCAAACTACCCCTAAATGCACAGGGGACTCAGAATCTTCGTCTGGCCTGAGAGAAATGGGCAGAGTCTGGTCGCCAGATCGACTGGCATCGTTTCAGACGGCCTGTCGCGATTCGCAGACAGAGCGCAGTCGGTTAGTCTTTTGCCGTGAACGAGATTGGTCTCGAGATCAATTCCATA
>JACMIG010000699.1:0-20908 GCA_014805385.1 Levipalatum texanum
CAGAACCGATCGTTTCATTATCCCCATCGGTTTGACGAAATTGAACAGCCTTGTTGACAAGTCAACGTTCCTTCGGCCGTGTACCTCTCTTGGTAAAATGAGAGTGTTCAAATCGAGACGGGGCTAAACGAGACGGCGGCTGGGGGCAGCTTAAAGCGACGTCTCATTTGGGCAGTCTGCCGAAAGCGTCGTTTCATTTTGGCAGTCTGCCGAAATCCTCGTCTCGTTTGGGCAGTCTGCCTTTAGCCGCCGTCTATCTGGAAACTTTCGGCAGACTTCCGTCTGCTTTGAGACAACCCTAATGAGGATCATTGAATATTCCAGAGGCTTCTTGAACTTTCCTCCCTGACGTCATTAAATGGCACTGAATTTTCCAGGAGATTCTCAATTTTTATATTCTGACGAAAATCTGGATGTCCCGCCGGCGGCGGCGGGGCCCGCCTGGTGTCTCCATAATCGGCATCAATTGTGATATTCTGGCCACGTATGCAATTCTAAGCATCGAGATTAACTAAACCTCTTGTGAGGACGCTCAGAACTACTACCAGAGCCAGACGACTCCAAGTATCTCATTGAATTGTTTTTGGGAGGGAGTTCCAGTTTTATTTTGTGGGGTCCATCATGATTTCCTACTCCTTACATGGCTCTTGCAAAGTTTGGCATTCTTTCCCATGTCCATCACATAAATAATGCGTGTACGATTTTTCTGCTGCACCATTCCGTGCTGCACACAGTACAAATGATTTAATTGGACAATTAACCGGTTTTAGGCGGAAATCTTTACATACGACATAATCATATTACATACATCGATGAAGAAGAGTTCAGGCTGCTGTGTGATCCGCCAGAAAGAGAAGATGTCGAGGTGGTGCGTTGCGTTTGCTTGTTTTCGGGCGGCCCGGAGTATCACTTGTGTTCGTGCTGATGTGAGGGGATAAACATTTGTTTTTGTTCATGAATTATGTTGTTACCAGGCGGATCCCACCGCCTTCGTCGGTCGGCTCCGCCAGCCGGTGGGTTTCGTTACAGACAGACAGACATCGCCTTTTATGAAGTAGTAGATTCTACGATTACCTCGTTGTATCAGTGCCATTCCGAGATCTTGTTGCGGAAGTCATGAAGCCATGCCTTTACAAGCGGATTGGTGTAATCGCCCTGAAGTAAAAATTAAACAAACTACTAACTCGTTAAAATATCTCACGTGGGCGTGTATTCTTGAGAGTGTCATGAGGAATATCCCGTCGATTGTCGTGTATTTCGCAAAGTGATTGATCCTTAGATAGCATGGTTCACTGCGGACTGCGTATGAGCCCTGCAAATTCAGTGTTAACAAGGGTAAATAGGAAATAGCGGCTGAAAAACTTCGGGAAGTGGAAATGTGATTGCGAATGAAGAACGAAAGGCTAGGAGGATCTTGAGAACGTGTGAGGGCATTCTTAGCCATTGTGCGAAATATCGTCCAGACCCTATTAATTGAGGACACTCTTGAGGGCATTTCGCGCGATGGCGCAGAAAGTCCTCACTATCTTGAAACATTGCTAATCTCGGTCAAATTCGCTCTCAGAATTCCAGTTACTCGACGTTTTGCTTTCGTTGTTCTCCTTGCTCGCCGAACCAAACTTTCAGGACTCCTACGCAGTCCGCATTGAACCTGGATGTGTCTATGCCAAGGCGATTCAAGAAGACTTCGCCGTCCAACTTTACTACCTACAAGCCTGAAACCGCACAATGCGACAAGTTTCTACAGCTGAGGGTAATTACAGTGAAATTAGGGAACCATGTTTTTAGTCACAGTTTGTGTGAAAATAAGATAATTATGGTTAACAATTTGTAACTTGCAGGGAAAAAAGAAGACGGCCCGAAAAGGAGACAAGCTCCGGGTGTTCGAGGACACTCGTCGTGATGGAGATGTTTCGAAACGACATCGTAAAATTTCAACGATCTTTTGATGGAGCACTCTGCCATGAAAACGGACCCCGAGATATACAAGGTATGCATATTTTTTAAATTAATGTCGTCGTATCGTTAGATAGCAAGGGAGTTAGACTCTTGTTTCGGGACCAAAACAGTTAATCATTTTGTTATTGCTGTCAGATCTTCACAGCCATCCTGTCGGCTGCGGAAAGAAAGGAGCGCCATCTCGCCGCGGATACCATCGACGACGAAGAAGATGAGGACAACGCCGACAAGGAGACGACAGCTCCTAAGGCCTGAAAGTTCAAACTGGAACGGCGCCTACGACAATTTGATCTTGTAACTTCCTCGGCACACATGGCTATAAGCGATAAGGACGATGCAGAAATTTACAATTGAAGTAACTGCAAAAATATTTACTGATGATCTTATAGAGAATTCGCGTGCGTGAATGTACAGTTGTAACTGTGGATTTAATTGTTTTTTTCGTTTCAATTGTTACATACGTGTTCGCGTTGAAATTTTCCGTTGCATAAAGCGAAATACGAAACTATATCGTTGCTCAATGCCGAATCAAATAATAATATTACCTTACAATTAGAATCGGGGGAAACAACAAGAAGAAGAAGAAGCAATGTAAAATGGATGGAATCCTGTTAAAATATGCCATTGTCGACCAATAGATATGCGAAGGGAGAATGTCGCTCCTTTCCATTGGGCGCACTGGCGCAGCGCATCATTTCAGCCGATCTCGCAAAGCCCCGTCGATTGGGCTCCGTGGAGGCGATGCGTCTGAACGAGTTTTGGATAAAATAGCTCATGTGACATTGGGGGAATATGAGAATATAACCTCCTGTCATTTAAAAAGTTGCGTGTGCAAAACGTCGCCTGCCTGTAAACACACACTCCATGCACGCAGTGCGTGCATGGAATCCCCCTGGTTATATGGTACCGCCCCCAGTCCTTCATTCTGTGGGGCTGTTTCGGGCGGAGCTCACATCTGCTCGCTTTTAACCCAGAGTGCTTGATAAATATCAACATATAACCTTGGGTGGGATAAAAAAATTTCAAAAGTGGACATTGTGCTCAAATTTCAAATGCTCGCCAAATAACGTACAAAAACATTTTAATATGTTTTAAAGTGTTTTGTACATTATTTATGCATCCGAAACACCTCAAACTGTTAGAAATGTGAAAATATGTTTGTGAACCCTATTTTTGCGCATTGACCTGTTTGGACACTGCCCACGCGAGTCAAACTAGGTCAAAAAACGCACTTTCAGAAATATTTTATCTCACCCAAGGTTATATAAATCTTTACCTGTATCGACGAGACCAATGATCTCGTGGCCGTTCAAATGGAATTTGAGGAAGAATCGCGGAGGAGAGGGAAGGTATGATATGTATCTGTCGCATCTTTCGACCATGCGCTGCATCTGATGTAAAATTAAATTAGGCTGGAGATTTAAAATTCCCCTTACCCCGATCGGAACAAGAAATAAAGAAGAAAATGAATGAAAAAATAAAGACCGCAAAAAGGGCATTGTCGACGGAAAAATCGTTCCGGAGAGTTGACTCATTGCCCCATTACTGGCTCGCACCACAGAACTCTTTTGTTCCGCGCGCACAATGTTGTATGTATTTGAGAACTAAAAATTAGAGCGCATCGAGTTCGCTTGGGGCACGCCTCTATAAACCGTGCCCAAGCGAACTCGATGCATTTCAACTTTTTCAATTCGCAGGTACATACATAGAAAGCGCTAATGAAAGCGTGCACGCGGAACGATTTACAATTTCTTTGGTGCTATTGTCCGAGTTGCATGGGTTGTCACGGTTAATACTATGCACACAGAAAAAAATCTGCCATTCATGTGTCAATTTCGCGGAATCATCTGCCATAATTGGCAGAAATTTGAAAAATCTGCCAATTGTGGCAGAATAATCCGCGAAATTGACACATGAATGGCAGATTTTTTTCTGTGTGTGGTTAGCGGATAACACGTGACATGTTCGATATCAACTCGGTACTGAAAAATTTAGACCCAAACTCCTCATAATCGCGGAGTAATAGGGGCCGGAATTGTTGTGTGTAGTCGAAAATTAACAACCCGTGCAATTCGGACAATAACCAATAAATTATACGCAGTGTTGTAGTACCAGAGGGCGATGTGTTAACATTCCGCTTAGAAGATATTGCCATCGACAATATACATAATACAATTATAAGAGTATTATAAATAAACGAGTTGCTGTATCCAAATGATCGATCGCAAACTGACTGCTGCGTTTAGTGCATCCGACAATGTTCCGAAGAAGCGGCACAGCGCGAGCCAAAGACTCGGTTCATATTCCTGGAGGTTATTGTGTTTAGTCGCTGTTACTAATCGGAGTAGTGGTTAAAGAACGAGTAGGAGCAAGATTCCGGTCCGTAAAACAGCTGTGGAAATTGTGGATAAAATATTCTAATATGCAGACACAGGCGAAAGTGCAAGTGCACTTTGGGCTGAGTCTGTAAAATAGGTCACTTTTGCCACAATTGCCCCAGCTGTTTTACGGACGCGGAATGTTGCTCCTACTCCTTTAAACAAAAACATTCTGAAGGCGTTGTAACGCACCTGTTCTTCGTTGTGGACGAGCCCGCCCACGACGACGGGGCTTTCTCCAGCCATGGAGGGAGGAGGAGAGAAGAACACCCGACGAGTCGGGGGCGAACGAGACGAAGAATACTGAGTCTACATTTGCAGACCGACAATTTGTCTGATTTCTTGTAATCGATAATGACATGCAAATCATGTTGTAAGCAAAACAGGTTTTTGTGAAGCATCCGGAGCGTTCAAATTCTCAAGCATTTAAAATTTTTTAAAAAAATACTTCGCCCTTTGGCATGGTAGACACTAAGAAGAGAAGATCACCGAGGCCTGGATCCTCATCAGGTACCCACGGGAACTGCCCCAACATCATCAGGAAATAGTCATGGCATCGCTGGGTTCGAACTCCGGACAAAAATTTACAATGCCCCCATCACTATCCACTCTGCCACGATGCAACTCACTGGCATATAGAGACAATGACGCAAAGGCGGTTGAGCGAAATGAACAGCATCGTCAAGATCGAGTTGGACTGGCAAAAATGGCGAACTGTCCGATTTTCCGATTTAGCGCTTCGATTTCGATTTCGGGGAAACTGTAATTATATTGAAAACGATATAAAATACTTACTAGACTGTCAGCGGAGCAGCAAAGAACACAATGCAGATTACAACGCCCACATCTTAGTTTGCAGTTCTTTTAAGGTAACAAATGTAAGGAAAAATTGGCTTACTGCTGAATCCACAAAAGCTCGATCCTTACTACTGATTTTATCTTGCAGCGGCTTCGAGAGATCGCTACGAAATTTAAACCACGAACAAGGATGTCCACACTTAAGTCTCCAGCTCTTTCAATGTGCACAAGTTGCGGCAGCTTTAACATTAAAAAAGGACTAGGAAGAACTTTCAAAAAGTCCGTTTGCATACTCCAGACCAGACAAATCAATGTGTTTGACTACAGAATCTGTCTGGAACGATGCACTTTCGCTCGACGTTTCTCAATTTCCGTAATCTAGTGTCTTAATGGTCTTAGTCTAGTCTACGGAATCAAAGTTCTTCCCAGTCCTTCTTAAAAAGGTACCGGAGAGCCGTCTTCGACAGCTCGAAAACCTACAATGTTATTACACCGACCAAAATTCAGGCGCTTTTATTTGTGAAGTAAACCGTTCGTTTCAATTTTGCAGTTTTGCTATAATAAAAATAGCAGGGTGGACTGGCGGATAATTTAGCACTACTCTTCGTTCACAAGGAAGGACCTGCATATAATAAATAATAAGCCTTTGCTCTTGGAGGGAAGTCGATTATGGAATGGAGGCCGCGGTTGAGATTTCACATCTATTATTGCGGGTGCAACAAAAGCAGGCTCCACCGGTACCGGGCTCGAGAAATCCGGAGGCAGCATCCTGTAACGGGTCGGGGCGCATTTTCCTCATTCTCGCTTCATCTCTCCTACCGCTTCAAGACCATCGCTGAGGGCGTAGGCCTGGCAGCAATGGCTGCATTTCCAGATAATGTAGCGCTCTGTCCCGCACACGACACGTCTCGGCGTTCCATCCATCGACACATTGAACGTTGCATTCTGAGTACACGCTAAAAAGAGTTCAGTTTATGATAGTATGAATAACTTAGCAGGCCGAAATACTGTAAATATCCTCACTACAATTTCGGTCACGCCCCCCATGTCTTTGCCAATTTTGAGAAGAAACGACGCACGAAGCTGCGGATAAAAAGAGTTACTTGTGTTAAATAAGTCCCGTTTGCTCCTAATGCATTGTCGGCGGAATGTTCATTCCGGAGCATACGCTCATCGTCATAAATTATTTCAGCCAAAGAAAAGATCTTACTAAATCCGCAAGGTATCTTCGTCGGGGTGGACGTTGATCTGTCCTCAAGGGGCTTGAAGTCATCTTGTGCCGAGGCTGTGTTCAAGAGGAAGAGGAGGAAGGCGAGGGTGAGCATCCTGATGACAGATTGTACTGATTCTGAGGGCTCTTAAGAGTCTTATCATTCCGATTATCAGTGTCGTCCTCTAACCGACAGCACTCACTCCGTTCTCATATCCGACGGGCCGACCGTAACATTCAGCGTGTCGATAGGACAATGACTAATTTGCTCAGGGGCTGGGAAAAAATCGTATAATGTCGAAATCAAATGCCGTTGGCCGGAAAATATCCGGAGAAAACCATCCACCGGTATTCGCCGGCAACAGCTTCGGGACTCCCAGAATGATTACCTCCGAATGATCTCCCCATAATTACAATCGTCCTTGATCATTCGTTACGCCTTCACTAAGAAAATCGTCAGCCACAGTGTCCTCCTCCATGAGTTTTACCTTGTGACCAGGTACCGGAATCCCTTTACAAAGCAGAGAGACATGAGCGGTAACTGAAATTGCCAGTTTTCAATATCGACCGAAAAATATTATTGGAAAGGTGGGTATGTGCTACGGACGGTTGAGATAATTTCGATTACCACTATGATCGTAAATCGCGGAATGGGAGAACTGGTGCATCCATCTGAAATGAATACTTGTGTCATTTGAGTCAGAAAGAGCATGAAGATTGCCTCGTACTTTCGCCTTACTACTTTTATCAACTATTGTGCCGAAAAGTTTGTTACCCCACGAAGACGACCAGCCCGAGGAAGAGTGTCGGTTTCATCTTAAAAAAACACTTTCATAGCATATAAGCCCCGGGCAAGTATTTTCCATCGAACTGCGTACTTTTGGTACTTAGGTTGCGGTATATTTCGCGCACAGAACGCGCATTTAGTACAGGGCCCGTGAAATAGGTGCGCGTTCTGTGCGCGAATAATACCATTTGGTTACCAAAAGTCCGAAATTCGATGGAAAATGCTTGCCCGGGGCTTATATGAGAGAAGAAGAGAGACCGAAAGGCAACGTTGTCACTGGATTCAGCCCCCGTTACATAGGCTTGACAGACAATGGGAAGAGCTCCGTTAGTATGCTCATAAATGTGGGTTTCCATTTATCTCGGCCCGTTTCTACATGAGAAAAGTCGTTATGGTCATAAACCGAATGTGACGGAGGGTTGGGAAATCCAGGAAAGGTTGACGGTTGATACACGTTGTCAACGAAACTTTCTGTATACAGAGTGTTTCACGCTGTATACTCCTCGATATAAGAGAGGGCCGAATAAAAAAAACTAAAAAAGGATATGTCGGGCACACTTGTATGGAGTCCGCTGAATAGAATTTGTTTCTTTTCCACGGTTGCCAGCTTAATTGCGCGTTCTGTGTACACGGCAATGATCGATAGCGAACTGAACATGACACCAACGTTTTCCTGAACATCGAGGGATTGTTGAAGATGAGCTGTCGTTGCAAGCTCGAAAACAAACATTGTTGCACCATCACTGTTCTCATGTGAGCCTTTATTCATTCTGGTGGGAATCGATGACACGAGGATGTGTTAACAGCGATGACTCGTGCAACATACTCAGGAATAATCTCCCTCGATGTAGCCGGAGACGAAATCCTGCATGGGAGAGCTCTGACATGATCCCCTCGTATTCTTCTACCCACCCAGTATGCGCGCGGAACGATTTACAAGTTCTGTGGTGCGAACCAATAGTCATCATTTCTTTGAAATTGTATGTTGAGCGTAGCCATCTCCCCATCGCTACACTTCGCTGCCCGACCTTTAATACATTTGGATTCATACGATCGCCTCCACGCATCACGAAATTTTTGTAAATTGCAGAGAGATCCTACGCATCCCACAACCTCCGGAAAACCTTCGTAACCAAAATCATAATCAGAGGCAAGAAATTAAGTAAATTAACACTAAGCACGGGGGGGGGGTCAAGCCCAGCGAAACGGCGGCGCCGCCAAAGTAATCGATGAGTCTCGCCCAAACAATCGATAGTCGCCGCCAGTCAAAGTGTTCTACCACGACAGCCCAGCCTTATTGAGGGTCTAAATCAAAATTCGGTTATGATAACTTTGGGTAGTTTTTCACGCTCTACAACTTTGTAGAACATCGCAAACCGATCTGAAGCGACCCCTGGGAGGAGTAGTCTTTTCCGTGAAAAGTAGCAGATTTCGCCATTGTACTATGGCTTCTTTTGAGCTCAGCTCCCACTATCCGTTGCATCCGACGAGAAAGGTCTCGGTTTATTCTTGTGTAGAATTTCAAGGGGAACAAGATAAAAATCATTTAAAAAATTCATGAAGGTTAGCATTTGCCGATATAAGCCCCAGATGTACAAGGAGCGCAATTTCGCAAACTGAATTTCCGCCATTTGTCGAAGCATGCCGGCCAAATAGAGGCCTAAATCAAAATTCGGATATGATAACTTTGGGTAGTTTTTCACGCTCTACAACTTTGTAAGACATCGCAAAGCGATCAGATGCGACCCCTGGGAGGAGTAGTCTTTTCCGTAAAATCAACCAGCGCTGCAATTTCTTTTTGACCTCGGTTCCAGAACAAGCAGTGTTCTAATGCACAAGCTAATAGTACCATTTTGTGCAGAATTTAACGCTGAAGAACTTTCCGGAACATCGGAATTTGATTGGAACTCTTCTACTGTCGGTATACGGCCATTTTTCATAATCATTGCAATTTCAGACATATCGATTGCGCTATTTCGCGCGCAATAAAGGCCTAAATGAAAAATGTGTTGGAATTTTCAAAAGTAAAATTGTGTCCCCTACAACTTTCGAGAACAACGCAAAACGATCTGAAGCGATCCCTGGGAGGAGTAGTCATTTGCGCGGAAAACCAGGCTCAAAAGATGCACTTGGACAACAGATATGAGCATCATTGTCGGTCGTAATGTTGAAATAAACTTTTGCAATTGAGTACCGCCAGTCCAGGGGACATGTAGAACAGTTTGCAAAGAAAACAAAAACATTGACCCGGAGCGGGATCGAACCGCGGACCTTTCGCGCCCTTGGCCAACATGTTACCACTGCGCCATGGCTGCAAAGAGCGGGGTCTCTCAAACGTAGACCCGGCAGGTCTCGCGCCACGCTTGACCCCCCTGTGCACTAAGCAATACGGCACCTCAAATGGTGTTTTAACTGCACCAAAGAACGTTCTTGCTGAACAACGGAGCTAGCAAAAGGCGCGAGATTCGCAGAAGATGAGTCTCACAATCGTACATGATCATTTTTTTCCATTCTCTATCCTTCTTCGAGTGAGATCGTCACTGTGCTGATAAAACTACGCCCTTTCTCAGCAGCGAGCGTGAAAGATGAGTAGAGGGAAAGGGCAGACTTGGACACACTTTCACGATACAAAAACGATCCCCATAAAAAAGCGTAGTTCTGAGCAAGGAGCATTACATTATGGAAAGTCGAAGCAATGATGATAGAAAAACTCTGCGTTCTCGGTCAGAGCAAATCCACCACGGTGAGTTGATCTCTTTCGCTACTCGGACCTCCGTCTATACACCACGATGTTCGATCGCCAACTGAGCATGACAACGCCGTTTCCTGAACATCGAGAGATTGTGTGGCTGTCTTTAAAAGCTCTATAAGATACAATGTTATACAATCGGTAATCCAAGAGAGCCTTTATTCATTCTGGCTGAAATCCTAGGACGTGATGATGGGCTATCCATATTTAATATATATATTCCGCTGACGCCTTTTAAGTCGATATTCTCGTACATGTCGTTGACTCCTTTCACGGTTACGTACAGCAGCGAGACGATCTCCTTGCGTGTTCTGCAATTATTTTATTTATATTTTACCCACGTATGATCAATTGTGATTCCTCCGCCGGTCGAGAGTGATTTTTGTGTGATATGTTTTGTAAAAAGAGGAATATATTTTGGAATATATTTTTGCCTAGCGAGCGAAGCGAGCTATTGGTTCGCACCACAGAACTTGTAAATCGTGCCGCGCGCACAGTGTCATTAGCGGTCCTACCTGCGAACTGAATAATTGGAACGCAAAGAGTACGCTTGGGGCACACTTCAATAAACCGCACCCAAGCGAACTCGACGCGCTTCAACTTTTTAGTTCACAGGTAGCGTGCGGAACGATTTACAAGTTCTGTAGCGCGAACCAATAGGCCTCCCTCCTTGGCTTCCAATGAACTCACCGCGCAGGGTCAGTTTGTCCTTCGTTTTCCAGTATCTCCCAGTAGAGATCGTCATCAATCTGAAAAAATATTCAAAAATTCTTATGATTATTTATCTTGACAACAGTACAACAATGAGGACTCGAGAAATTCCGGAATCCATTTTCGCTAACGCCGCGAAACACCAAATAACTTGGTTTGGCAACAACATGTTCCCTGCCGTTTTCCACTTATCTATCGAATTGCTACCCGAAAAGAAAGTGTTGTACCCTGAAAGACATGTTGCATCTTCTCCCCGCTTAGTCTCCACGTCTCTGCGCTTTGCGCTATGTGCGTCATCGGAGCTGCAATTTATTTGTTTGCTCTTGATCTACCGCGTTTTCATTACCATTTTTGACTCAGAAACGTAGCGCAAGGTGAAATCTATGCGATTCAGAGGCGGTAGATCAAAAATTACAAACGAACTGGACAAGTATGTACGGGCAGAATGGTTTCTACGTCCAACTTCCCATGACTCTTTCTCGTTTCATCAAAGGGGCCGTCATCGACGTCATACACCATTGTATGCGCCGCTTTCCATGTGCAAAATGATGCAGATCTGGAGACAGGGAGGACAAGAGCTTTTGAATTCACGACTGCATTCCAATAGGAAAGGATTGATATCTCTTGCTCCATCTGATCGAAGGAGAGAGTTGTGCTAATAGACAGGCCCAAATGATCATGTATTGCATAGAACCCGAGGCGTTCTAATTCCCGCGCCCGGAAAACCCAAATGACGCACTGCTCATGCAAGAAGTTGGAACAGCGCAGCTCGGATGAGTGAGAACATATCCTAAATCAGAAAGTGTTGAATATATTATTGCACACAGGGGAAATAACCTTCTGATTCGCTTGGATGTCGTGGTAATAGTAGATCGCTTGGTGTAGTTCGCACTCGTAGATTTCCATAATCATACGAGCCTGAAATCAGTGCGTATTTTAACTATTGGTTCGCACCACAGAGCTTGTAAATCGTTCCGCGCGCACACTGTTGTTAGCGGTTCCTACCTGCGAACTAGGAGCGCATCTAGTTCGCTTGGGCATAGTTTATAGAGGCGTGAGCAAGCAAACTAGATGCGCTTCAACTTCCTAGTCCACAGGTAGGAACCGCTAACGACAGTGTTCGCGCGGAACGTTTACAATATTTCTGTGGTGCGAACCAATACGTCTCAACGAAATGACCCTCATGAAATACATTTCAATATTTTCACAAAGGAGTATATCAGTCTCCGCTATCTACTGTGCCGCACCACAGAAATTCTAAAAGACGTGTACCGGTTAGCAGACAGTTCTCTTTTGAATCTTTTAGGAGAAAAGGTATCTATTGCTGACATTGGCAAGCTATTTGATCCTAGATTCCAACCGAAGTATGAAAAATACAGTATCGCACAAAAGTATTGCGCCACTTTTCAACGTGTCATATCTTTGGGATACCGAATCTCTTGGAGCAGTGTTTGGGCGCAAACTGTGGCGGCACCTCTTGGGCATGCTACTGCATAGCTCTTGTAGCCAAGCAATTCTGGCGCAATAAAATATTATTTTTACAAAACAGTTATCTTTTGGCCATTTTGCTTTTTTCACCGCAGCTTTTTATAGCGACTCCAAAAATTTGGTGATACCATCCATACTGCTCAGCAAGGCTTTGCCTTCACGCACGCTAAGTGGCATTGCGGGAAAAAATTTCTGCCCAGCGTGACAAACGGTTGAAAATGGTTGTTGAAATAATTTGAATTTCCGTAGCTCAGCCATGGAATGTCCAAATGCATACTTGGGGTGTCGTTTTGGTCCGCACGTGCTACCCTTCCATTTGCACTATGAGCCACCTCGCGTGGATAAGAGATTCGGATAATCGATATTTAAATTTTTCTCATGTTTAGCCCATCTCATTTCTTGGGGAAAAAATGGGCGGTAGATATTCTACTACCGGGCACGCATCTGTGACCCTAGTGAACATCCATGCCAATTTTCATCGAAATCGGGCCAAAGATCACCGAGATATAGGGAAACAAACCATCAAACCGTCTGTTTTACTCGCCAACTTGACAATTGTTTCCGGAACCAGATTTTACGGAATCGGTCCTAGAGTCTCGGGGCCATGACCTACCCCACTAAGTCGGCTACGAGAAGACGATTCCGCCTATTCCCGAAATCCGTAAAATCCGGAAAAGCCTACTTTAAGGAAAAAGTTCAGCAAAGTAGGCAAATCTGGAATTTACGGACTTTGAGAATATGCGCAATCGACTCATCGTTTAGTAGGGGTAGGTGAAGTTTCCGCTGCTCTAGCACCACTGCCGTGGAAGATTTTTTGAATTTTCCAATTGTTAAGTTGGCGAGTTCAAAACAGACGGTTTGATGGTTTGTTTCCCTATATCTCGGTGATCTTTGGCCCGATTTCGATGAAAATTGGCATGGGTGTTCACTAGGGTCACAGATGCGTGCCCGGTAGTAGAATAGCTACCGCCCATTTTTCCCCAAGAAATGAGATGGGCTAAACATGAGAAAAATTAAAATATCGATTAGCCGAATCTCTTATCCACAAGAGGTGGCTCATAGTGCAAATGGAAGGGTAGCACGTGCGGACCAAAACGACACCCCAAGTATGCCATTTGGACATTCCATGGCTGAAAGCCTTGCTGAGCAGTATGGATGGTATCACCAAATTTTTGGAGTCGCTATAAAAAGCTGCGGTGAAAAAAGCAAAATGGCCAAAAGATAACTGTTTTGTAAAAATAATATTTTATTGCGCCAGAATTGCTTGGCTACAAGAGCTATGCAGTAGCATGCCCAAGAGGTGCCGCCACAGTTTGCGCCCAAACACTGCTCCAAGAGATTCGGTATCCCAAAGATATGACACGTTGAAAAAGTGGCGCAATACCTTGTGCGATACTGTATCAGCCATATTCCATTATAGCGCTGAGATATGGGAGGCGGAATTTTCGCCAGCGGAACGGGAAATTAGAAGTTCCGTGGTGCGGCACAATATTTAGCAAACTTATCGTAGGTTTCGGCAGTGATTACCTTGTTCGTTGCCTCGTGCTTGAATATCGCATGCATCTGGGCAATAGAAGAACAGCCCCTGAATCAATCGAATTGGAGTTCTCTGTGCTTTCCGAATCAGTTGAATTGAACGCAGACAAATTGAACGCATTATTATTGTAGAGAACCACGCGCGTTCTAATTCCCACGCCCGGAAAAGGCCAATGACTGACTACTGTCGCTTTTGATCTACCACCTCGGGCCACTTTCATGGTCGATTGAATCACACCGGGCATAAAACGGGGCTCGAGGTGGTTGATCAAAAGCGAGCGCAGTCCGTCATTGGAGCTGACCGGGCTTGGGAATTAGAACGCTTGGGGTTCTCTAAAAATATATAGTAGTATTACTAATATAATTGTAATACTTAATATAATTGTAATAAAAGTATATTAATATAATTGTAATACTCACTCAGTTCAGGGGTAGCATCTACTTCCAAAGCATCTTCTTCTCGCGCCTGCTGCAAAAAAACGTTCTTTGCTGCTAATTATAACACCATTAGAAGATGTCGTATTGCTTATTGTTAATTTACCTTATTTCTGGTCTCCGAGTCTGATTTCAGTGTACGAAGTTCATCTTGAGTGTTGTGGGAAGCGTAGGATCCCTCTGCAATTTGCTGTTTAATCGAAAGGGGAAGATATTCATCTTAAAGGAGGGGTAGCAGCAACATTCCGTGTCTGTAAAATAGCTGGGGCCATTGGGGCCAAAATGCACTTTTGGCCTGTGTATAGCCAAATTGCACTTGCACTTTGGCCTGAGTCTGGTCTCGATTTCCATAATGACAGTAATCAAAGAAGTTGCTCCCACTCCTCCTTTAAGGAAGGACTGGGAAGAAGTGCTTGGCAAATTGCCCGTCTTAATGGGAGTGCATTTCTCCTGACGTCGACGTATGGGAATGCTACAATTCGACTCGTCGATGTCTGGAGAAAGGCACTCCCAATTAGATTGGCAATTTGCCAAGAAGTTCTTCCCAGTCCTTCTTTAATTTACCTTATTTCTGGACTCCGAGTATGATTTCAGAAGTTCATCTTGAGATTGTGGAATGCGTAGGATCCCTCTGCAATTTGCTGTGTAATCGAAAAGGAAGATGTTCAAGAAATCTTGGGTAATTAAACCGATGTCAAGGCAAGAAAAATCATACGGGGAACAATGGTATCTTCAACGGAAGAATGCGTCTCTACATTGTGGCATCTTCTCTGTACGAATGTTGTGATGACAAGGGACACGGGAAAAGGGACGAGCGAGGAAACATAACATGCCTAGACAAGACAAACGTTCCTTATTGTAGAGAACCCGAAGCGTTCTAATTAGGGTTTTCAAAGGCAGAGCTAGACTAGCCGAAGAAAGGCAGACTAGCTTTTTCAGGCCAAAAATAAAGGTAGACTTGCTAGTCTGCCTTTATTTTTTTCCGTTGGGTGCCCAATTGGGCTTATCTAGCCGTCTACCTTTGCCAACCCTGATAGTTCTAATTCCCACGCCCGGACAACCCCACTGACGGATTATCTACCTGATCACGCCTCTTTTCACGGTTGCTTGAATCACACATGTCATGAAACTGGGTTCGAGGAGGTCGATCAAAAGCGCGCGCAGTCCGTCATTCGGATTGCCAGGGCGTTGGAATTAGAAGGCTTCTGGTTCTCTACATTACATGCCCTTTGAGGCTGGTTGCAATATGCGCGAAAAGGGTCGAGATGCGTGGAGACGACGATAGTGCTAAGAAAACGCGTGTAACAAATTCCGCTGCGATTAGCTCCACGATAACGGAATCGACGGCCTCCCCCCCCGGGCTGGGAGAGACTGCCTTCTCCAATCAATCGGAGCACTGTATAGGAGAAGGCGAGAGAGAGAGAGAGCAGAGAAAGAGAGCAAAATAAGACATCTCTACTGATGCTTACACCCTGGAAGATGTTGATATTGGGGGTAAGTTAGAAAAGATGAAGACGAAATCTATCTACTATTGCTTGCATACTTCAACTCTGTCGGAGTTGATAGAGCCCATCGAGTACACAGCGTAATGATAACAGACTGCAAAGGGACGCTTCCTCCGTGACAAGTGGCAAGCGGGGGCTGAAAGAGGCCGAAAAAAGCGACCAGCGCCAACTGCCGAAATGTAATGGAGAGCTGGCAAAGGAGCTCCTCGATGCAACTCGCTGAGCATCCGCTGATCGATTGAGCGAACGAGAAGGAAAACAGAAGATGGAGTGAACGAAGGGGAGATATGGGTTCGCACCACAAGATTTGTAAATCGCTCCGCGCGCACACGTGTCGTGAGCGGTTGCTATCAGCGAAACTGCTACAACTGGAGCACCGCACGTTAGCTGGGGCGCACTTTATCGAAGCGTGGTTCTTCGACCACTGAACCAGTTTACTTTTTCGCAGGTAGGATCAGCTAATGGCAGTATGTGCGCGGAACGTTTTACATGTTCTGCGGTGCGAACCAATATCGAACCTTTTTGTAACATAGTATAATTCTTGAGATCTTAGGGCCCAATTCAACGTGTCGAGAGCGTCCGGACTGATAAAAGCGGCTCTCTTGATCTTCTATGAACCAAAGATGTGTTAATAGCTGCCCGTCCTATGGGTTGGCACCACAGATCTTGTCGTTTCGCGCCCACACTGTCGTTAGCGGATCTTACATGCGAACTAAACAAATGGAGCACATAGAGTTCGCTTGGTCACGGTTTATACAGGCGTGCCCAAGCGAACTCGATGCGTTTCAATTTTTCACTTCGTAGGTAGGAACCGCTAACGACAGTGTGAATGCGGAACGATTTACAAGTTCTGTGGTGCCAACCGATACCTGTTCCCACTGCTTCGCTTAGAGTCCGACCCATGCTACCATGCTATCTCGCCAGCCAGGCCACTACGCAGAGTGTTGCCCGCTAACCAGCGTAACTTTTTTGCCGAAACTGTTGCTTGTTTGCTGTGTTAGCAGCATTGTTTCATTTCGTTTTTGCTTGGAATTATGGAAATACGGGGCGGAAAAAATGCCTAAAACAAAACCGGAGTGATTCGATGCTTTTCCGACGAGATTCAAGCATACGCTTTTATTCCGTATGCATACCGTCTCATACGGTTTTTCGAGCGAAATACGCCAAAGGTACGATACTGCCTCTCCTCTGGCGTTCGTATTGATAGCAAGATGTTTGCAATCATTGTTAATCTCTTCGTGTGTTATTCATCGTAGTCGAGGAGTCTTTATGTACAGTAAGGTATTTGTAACAATTCTTCATCTCCTCGAAGGAGACCCGGACCTCGATCGGCTGCCTCTCCTCTGCCCTTCATCATTGGAGATGTACGCGGGAACACAGAGGCCAGCCTCGGGGTGAACGATGCAGGCAGACGCGAAGACGAGGGACTTGAGGTAGTCCTGGGAATGTCATGATTATTTTTAATACATTAATTGATTTTAAAACTAATATAGAATCATCTTTTTGTATCACTTTGCCTAACAACTTTCTTTGACGAATCCAGGTCGGAAACATGCTAGACGGTATCACATATCGTTTTTCTCACAATGGCTCTATTCTACGGATCGGAATATTGCTTGCAGTCCTCTACTTTAATAATTTTAATATGGTTCCAAATTATCAAAAAAAATTTTGGACCTAATGAAAATAAAAATTATTTAATTATTGAAAAATGTAAATTACTTACAAGGAGCATTTTAGTAGTTGGCTAGAAGTAGTGATGAACAGATAATGCAATTCCTTGAGACGGGCGGTCCAAACTCCTCTTAATGACAGGGGGGAACTCTATCTTATCAGCCATCCTGAGCACTCTTTATATACTCGCGTGTTGTCCCCTTCCACCTGGAGACGGGGGACCATATGATGACATCCGTGATGCAAGGGATACGGGCACTCATCCTTTTCCTTTCTGCTGTCAAGGAGTGATATATGCCCGAAGGCGGGATGCCATTGTATCAAAGATACCAACGAGTTTACGTTAGTGCCGTGCACCTATTTCAGTGTGGAATTTAAAAACAGATGATATTCGGAATGGTGAGTCCGGAACGTCCATTGTCAATGAAGAAGACCTCGAAAATCAACCGCAGCGTTCTGTCACGAGATGACCATCGTAATTTAGAATGGAGTTTCCGAGAAAAATAGAAGCTTGTTTGGAACTGAATTCAAGCACATGTAGATGTTTTCTGCTTGTTTCTGTGCGATTGTGAGTTTCAACTCACAGTGACATAGACGCTAAAGATACGCATTACGTGCCACAGGGCATTATCCACGTCGCGTGAGGAAAACGGCGCCTCGTGGGGTTCTCCAGGGGGAGACGTGGTATTAAAATCATAGGTGATATGATGACACCCATGATGCAAGGTGTGGACCTCCCTTCTCCCCCACCATCTCCTCTCTCCCTCTCACCTCTCCTCCTCCCCTTCTCCTCTCCCATTTTCTATTCTCCGTCCTCTTTCCCTCCTCCTCCTCTTTACTTTCTCTCTCTCCTCTTCTCCACTCCTTCTCCTCCTCTCTCACCTCCTTCTCCTCCCTCCTCTCCTCCCATCTTCCCTCTTCCATGTCCTTCTTCTAGTGAGATCGTCACTGTGCCTGATAAAACTACGCCCTTTCCCAGCTGTCAGAGTGATAAAGAGGAGTGGACCGTGAAGGGAGATTTGGAGACACTTTGCGACTACGAGACTAACAAAAGAATACAGTGTCCGAAACACATGCACCCGGTGCATTGCACCGGTTGTAAAATGAGATAAACGTATTTAGCATCCTTCGGTTGGCATCTATTGTGCCGCACCACATAACTTCGAATTTCCCGTTCCGCGAACCGAAATTCCGCATCTCATATCTCAGCGCAAATATGGCATCTATGGCTGATTTTTTGCATACTTCGGTTGGAATCCAGGATCAACTAGCATGCCAAATTTTAGCCATAGATACCTTTTCTCCTAAAAGATACAAATGGAACTATCTGCTAACGAGTACAAGTCTTTTAGAAGTTCTGTGGTGCGGCACAATATGACAATGGCGGTAGATCTAGGAACTTCACTTTCACGCCGTCCCATGGGAATGAGCCGCGTTTTAGTGCTCGACAATATAATCGGGCGCTAAGAAAGCGAAATTACGAGGTATTTCGCCGACTAGAATTTTTGTAAAAGGTAAAGGTGTTGCCCCATCAAGCTAATGATCTAGGACCAAGAGTCCTGGGTGTGGAACCTGGACGGCCAGGTTCCTGAATCGACCAGAATCTTTGTTCTCCATCATAAGTCAGCGGAAGCATAATTGCTATCGTATGTATGGGCATCTACGGCATGCGGCTAATTGTACTACGTCGTTCCGCGGCAATTTTCATTCAGCATTTCTCGTGTAAATATCTTTCAACTTTGATTAGAATGCAAGTGGCTTTTTACGGTCTGTTGAAGCCTTTTCACTCCATTTGGCACCCTCTTGGTTCATTCACAGTTTTGCAGGATGCCGTGAATTGGGCTGGAATCTCACTGAAGATACTGTGAACCTTAAAAGGGGCGCTGCCAGCGGCAATGTTACTCTGATATCAAGAGGGAAGAAATTCGCGCGTCGTTATTCGAATCTGTATCGATTTGTCGGAACTTTCCCCTCGGTCTTCGATTCGACTTTCCGATTGCGCGAGCGACGCCAGGATGTCTAGCCAGGCGATAGGTAATATTTAAAGTTTTTATTAAATTAAAATAATTAAATGAATTTAATAAAACCAATTTAATTTTTTAATTAATTGTAAAAAGATTAAATAATTTTTTGCAGGCCCCCTGGAGACCCTCCTGCGGGAGCGCATGATCGAGCTCGCTGCCAATGATAATATGCATATTATGAATGTAAGAATTAGAAAACCCCCTTCTTGGTCCTAAAGAGTCCAGTTATTGTCAAGCGCCCAAGCAATTCTAATTTCCCGTTCCACGACACTGTGTTTATCTCACAGTCCCCTTCTGTATCTCCGGAGCAAAAAGGGCTACGAAGCTGAAATTTGCATGCTAGTTGGACCTGGATTCCAACCGAAGCCTGCAAAATTAGAGCAACAAACTCTTTGAGGACGCAGAGTTATGGGAAGCTGACATTTCGCCTCCCGATCGATAAATTAGAATTGCTTGGGCGCTTGACAATAGGGAGCCGGGTGCAATCCCAAAAATGTTTCAAAAAGAACCTGGACGTACATAAATAAGCGGCGATTTTCAAATCTTTTTCAACGAATAAATGTAGCGGAGAAGCCTTTCGCAGATCTGTGGTTATTCAAAAAGTGGCGCTACAGTTGCCGTATACGGTATACCACCTTCCAGGTAACGCCGGAGATCCTCACGAACATTCGTGCCACGATGGCGAGCAGCTTCGACGAAGCGCACCTCCACGGGATAGCCAATGTATAATTTTATTTTTTTTAGAAAATCGATATTTGGCAACCAGCCAAATTTCAGTGCGTCCTCATCACCCTCCAGCGCGTGCTGGACTTGGCACGGGAGAACGCTGACCTCAAAAAGGCTGCAGCCCTCGCCCATTCCCCCTCCTTCTCCCCTACTATCATGGAAATCTCCTCTCCCTCGCCCCCTCCTTGCAAGCCCGCTACCAAGACTCTCCTCAAAGTCGCGGCGCTGCCCAATCCTACCGTAGTCCGCGACCAGCCCAATGATATCGTAAACTGCGCCCCGCCCAATCCTACCTTACCCACTGCGCTAAAACCCAAGACTCCCGCCAAAGCAGCGGCACAGCCCAATCCTACCGTAATCCGCGTTCCGCCCAAGACCCCGGCCGCGAAGACGTTCGTCCACGTTCGCACGCCGCGCCTGCCACCGAATAAGAGGGGAAATGGATCGATGGCACCGCCACCCAAGGTAATTTATCGTTCCGCGAATAGCATGGATTCCGCCCTGCACTATCGATTACAGTAGATCAAGAGCGCGCGGTCCTCTATTTTAGTTGTATTATTCGGGAAATTAGGCGCTCTCGGGTTGTCGTCATAAAAGGAAGTAATGAAATGGATTCAGGGACCGGTCCCTCTGCCTCCTCCTCCCGTGGTTGCTCAGAAGAAAGCTCCCGCCCCGTCCAAGGTAATTATTGCGTTCTGCACTTAGCCTGGATGCCGCCCGTGAGAGATAATAATGACATTCAGGCCCCGACTACACTTCCTCCTCCACCTCCAGTAGCTCAGAAGAGAGCTCCGTCGCCGGCCAAGGTGAGTATTGTCCGGTATGATAGTGATGCGGAGGCGACGCGCGAACTACCTTCGCGGTAAGCAGCGTAATGATATATCTTCTGCGGCAGAAGTTAGATCATCTCTTACCGCGAAGGTAGTTC
>JACMIG010000700.1:9142-24827 GCA_014805385.1 Levipalatum texanum
CCCCCCCCCCCCCCCCCCCCCCCCCCCCCCCCCCCCCCCCCCCCCCCCCCCCCCCCCCCCCCCCCCCCCCCCCCCCCCCCCCCCCGCCCCCCCCCCCGCGGCCCCCCCCCCCCCCCCGCCGTACCGTCGATCTCCGGGACGATAATGGCGCCTCTTACCAAAAAGCCATGGACCAGCGTCGCACGACGGCACTATGACATAATATATTTCAGCTCCATCCACTCTCGACGCAAGCGCCGAGCTGCTGTCGAAATCTCGAGGAGTAGGAAGTGTGTCGTGGATGTAAGTTAGAGAAATAGATTCCGGAAAATCCGGCTCCGGGAATTTGACTGACATCACTTTACGGAGATCTTGAATGTGAAAATGCAGGCGCTCAAGAAGATGATGACGTCTTCCGGGGAGTGCAGCTCCGTCGAACTCGATGGAGCGATCGCTGCGGAGCTGGATAAATGCTACCGAGTATGATCTTTGAACTTTGATGTCGGAACAATTATATCCAGATCGACGTTGATCGCGACGCGCACACGAAGGATGTCACGTTTCTGAACTCCGCTGAAGTCGTTGAATCCGTGACAGACGAGAAGGATGATGTTGGGTTTTGTTATTTAACTTTTTTACTTTCTTATTTTCGAAACCTGTTATAGATAGGTGGTCGCATTATAGATGGTTACCAGGGGGACACCACCGCCTTCTGCTGTGGGTCCCCCTGCCAGTGGGTTAATTTTTTTACCGATTCCGTAAAATCGGCTCCGGAAAGTAGTTTTTTTCCTGAATTAACCCACTTCCGGAATATGCGGAATCGTTTTCTCACGGTCTACTTAGGGAGGAAGGTCAAGGCTCCGAGGCTCTAGGACCACTTTTGTAACGCACACACGCACACTAGGTGATTTATAGGCGCAACCCTGGACCTTCATCGAATCGCTTCTCTTCACCTTCACAGTCATCACCACGATCGGATACGGCAACGTGGCTCCGCGAACTTTCTCCGGACGCCTGTTCGTCATATTCTATGGCTTCGTGAGTCTGATGATATAGATCATTTGATCTTTGATCTTTCCCCAGATCGGAATCCCTTTCACGCTCCTCGCTATCGCGGATCTCGGCAAGTTCCTCAGCGAAATCATGATAAACACGACGAAAGCCGCGCGGAGGATGAAGAAGTTTGCACCCAAATGTTGACCCCCAATCTTTGATCCCTGAAGGAGAGCCATAAACCTCTGGCAAAATCGCGGACGCTTCCGGACAGGCTTCGACTTCACGAAGCTTAGCGCACGGTTCGTTTTCTCTAGATCCCGAGGGTCTTGGAAAATGTCCTACTTCTATTGTGCAGTACAGAAATGCGAATAGAAGCGGAACGGTAAATTGCAGCTCCGCGATGAATGGCGCTGCGGGAGGAGCATTTCTGCAGCAAAATACGTCTGCCAGGAAAAGCAGCGCCACAGAGGAGATCATATCGATCGAGGAGGGAACGAGCACTTCTAGGGTATGGAAAAATCAACAAAATCGATAATTCAATAAATTCGATTCCAGGAACAAACGAGCGAATCCGGCATCGACGGCGAGGGAAAGGAATGCAATCACAATGAGGTCCACTGAAAATCTAGTAGTAAATGAATTGGCTGACGATTTTAGGAGGAAGAAGAGGAATTGGACGATGGCCAAGCATTTTCCCTCTTCGTTCTGTTCATCGCGTACATCGGCATAGGTAAGGTACCACCTACTACCTAACACACGCCGAATTTTTTGATATCCATACACAATTTAAACTGCTGAGCCTCGTTATCAGACCGGCAACACCCACAATATTCCCAGACACCTGACCAACCGTTTTCCGAATCGAACCAAATGTCAGATCCCCCTGACAATGAGATGTCAGTCGTGTTGATGGGCGAAAAAACGCAATTCGAACCTAAATTACCCAGGTTGCCTGGTATTTCAGCATAGGCAAACTAGGTATAACCTATCCTACTCCCTAACTTCAAAGATAACTTCAGGGGCCGTAATTCTCTCCCAGTACGAGCCGGACCTCGATTTCTTCAAGGCCGTCTACTTCAACTTCGTGACGCTCACCTCGATTGGACTGGGCGACATTGTCCCGAGAAGGTTATTTTCATAGCAAATGCTTTCAGCACTCCCTAAGAGGGTTGTTGAAAATGATAATTCAGGCCAGTCTAGAATTGCGGATATCCGCAGTCGATGTGAGATATCCGCATCGACGGTCTGGATGTCCGTGTGTTTTCCAGACAGTCAATGCGGATATCTCCCACCGACTGCGGATATCCGCAATTCTAGATTGACCTGAACTATCCGGTTCAACAACCCCACTCCCTAACTTTTCAGTGAACCCTACATGATCTTCACGATCATGTACATCGCCGTCGGCCTGGCACTGACCACGATCGCTATCGAGGTGAGACTTTTGAAGAAGTTGAAGAAAGGATAACGGTCATCTCCAGATTGCCGCCGATACGCTCAAGCGTCTCCACTACTTCGGACGCAAGATCGAGAACGTCGCCAACGTTCCCATCTGGTTTGGTGGAAAGAAGTAAGCATCGGTCAGAAGATCATCATAATCTAATCCTTGCAGACTAACGATGAAAGCGCTCGTGCGCAATCTCGGAGACCAGTTCAATCTGCCGACCACCGTCGTCAAGGACTTGAATCTGGATACCTTCGTCGAGAATGCCATCAAAGTAGAAGCGGGCGAGATGGAAACCCTAAGGGTTGGTAGTAATCTGGAGTTAGCCTATCTATGATTCCAGCCCCCTCCCTTCAACCCGGAGCCCGAAGTCGAATACGCCGACGATACGGAAGCCATCGAGAATGCGTGGGTGGCTGACCCGACGCCGTCTCCCTCGCCCCCACCCCGTACGCCTACGCCCGAACCACCACCCAAGGAACCCACCCCGCCACCGAGAACACCCACTCCGGAACCGGAGCCGGAACCAGAGCCAACTCCTACGCCCCCGCGGGAGCCCACTCCTCCGCCGCCTCCTCGGGAGCCAACCCCGCCACCAAGGGAGCCTACTCCTGAGCCGGTCCGAGAGCCCACTCCTCCTCCACCGCCCAGGGAACCCACTCCTGAACCCGAACCAGAACCAGAGCCAGTCAAGGAGGATGAACCGCTAATTCCGGAGAAACGTGAGGGTGTAAATTAGACGAAAAGAAAGCGTAGTTTAGCCCGGAAGATGACGGCGGCCGAGTTGGAGGCGCAGAAGAGGAAGGCTTACAGTGAAGAGGCGTGGAGGCGGTACCAGGAATACCAGAAGGTAGGAGAGGATGGGGATAGGTAGAAGGATATCGCTTCCCCAGCAATGGAAGAAGTTCCGCGCGACGCAGAAGGGACAGGGCGGCAGTGCGGGCGGGACACCGCGGAAGGAGAGCGCGGCAGGGAGTGGAGAGGGAGGAAGCGGAGACGCAGAAGAGGTACACGGGGAGTGCTTGAACCGGCGACCTCTCGCGAACAAAACGAGGACTTTGGCACTGCGCCACGCGGACAAGTGACAAGGGATGTTCCAGGGTCCCTCATCTCGCCGAAGCAGTGCGGCATCGCGGACACCCGGTCAGAGTCGATCGCCCTCCGCCACGCCAACCAGTGGACTGTCGAGAGCTTCCTCCCGACAGGCCTTAGCCGGGGTATCGATTTTCCCGGCTAGAAATATCGATTTTCAATGTTTGTAGACCTCGACGTCTGCAACCGTGCATGCCTCGCCGGTTGGTAGAGGCGGTAGAGGAGCCACTGCCGCAGGCGCCACAAGGAGTCGGCCATCCTCGCGGACAGGCACTCCGCCGAGGTATCGATCGGGAAATCGATAATGACCACTTTGATTTCCAGAGGAACGTCCCGAACGCCATCCCGAGGCGCGGCCGGCGGCCATCCCACCACGTTCATGCCCTGACAAATCAACATCCGAATACGAATCTCCATCGTTCTCCCTCTCGACACTATATCTCCTCGTTGTTTCACCGATGCCCCCCTCTGTTACGGATGATGACGAATGCGTGCCATTGCGACACTTTATCGATCGATCGAATCTTTCCTCTCTTTTATTATTTCCCCTTTCGTCCCCCATTCATTTCGAACGATTTTACTGTTGGTTCTCCATGCTAATTCGACGGAACTTTATCGAATGCAATAAAGGAACAATTTTGACCTGGAAGTGTGAGGTGGTTGTAGAATAGGGAGGAAACAAACTGGACAATACTATTCGTAGCATAAATACAGGATGCCATGATGTGCGCAGTGTGCCAACCCGAGGCTGATTGTAAACTGCATCGCGCTTCGTTTATCTTGAGCGTTCAAGTCAACAATCGGAGGTAGAGAGCTCGCCGGCTCGTCCACCATGGCTGATGACGTCACGGAACGCCCTGGTTTCCTGCTCCGCGACGATAGCTGTTACAGCACGCGGGGATTCCTCAGTGAATGCTGCCTTCTTCGACCATGTCGGAATTTCGTGCGTTGAGCCGTTACGTTTATTTTTGTTGATTGGGTTGTTGCAGCAATTCTTCGGGACTGACATGGCAGCAGCTTGTGATAACCGGAAGCAATTCCATGTATTCGATACGTGAGCACTGAGCACCAAACCACGAACGAAGCCTTTGCAGTATCTCTGGTATCTGGCGTCCGGGTGGAATGGCATGGATCGACGCTCAGCCCTACAAGTATGGTTACGCCGTCCACCAAGTGTCACAGGACACATTTTTCCTGCTCCCCGAACGCCCGGTGGTCGAAAACTTCGTGGCCGTCGTCAGACGAGAGATTGATCCGTAAGGAGTAAGTCCTATCAATCGAAGTTCTAATGCAGCGAAGGCAAGCTGCTACTGCGTACTGTCGGAAAGAAGAGATTAGCAATTCAGGATACGCTCACGAAAATTACGCTTCAAGGTCTGTGAAGTTATATGAGGAAAAGAAAATTCAGAGTTGTAGGCAACGAGTGGAAGGCCGGGTTCATAGTGTTTCCTTCTCGAATTATCATGGTCCTTTGCAATGGAATGCCAGCAACGGAGCATGTAAGCTTCAAATTAGCAGCGAACGAGATGCGCGGGCTTATTAACTTCAGCAAAGCCTCCGAGTGTTCGTAGCTGACTACGTCGTTGAGCAACAATGCAGTCGCCGGGATTCAGATCTGATTGCCATTGCTCCTATAACCATGCGCCTGGCTTGGAAATCCAGCCATTGTTTCAAGGTGGAGGGTTTCTAGACTTCACTGCTATTTTACAAGCCCTCGAACTTTCCAGGAATTCAGAGCTCTCCATTCGCCAGAGGGAGAGATTGTCGTTGTCGATGTGACTACCGGCGGAAGTCTCGGAATGGATACGAAGCCAAGGGCCATTTATATAAATGTCGAAAAACAGACGGAAAAGATGCTGACCATTGAGTCGGTGAGTCATTTGAAGGGATACGCAAAGTCGAGATATTTCAGCCTTCAATTGAAACGAAAGAGCTCAGCTATCGCGGAGGATCGTCGTGAGTTTTTGGATCACAAATAACTAATATGGTAAAAACACGAATAAAACCATTTTCAAAAGATTTGCGTCCCTCGTGGTCCCATCGCGAAAGAAACATTTTCTCTACTACTTACAATTAGAGAATAAAGAGACCGAGACCCTCAACAAATATTTCAGCGATTGTATCCTCGCTGCCACGCCTAGTAACTTCATTGCGCTACATTTTGGAGACGATGGAACACTTCGTTGGAAGAAACTGTTCCAGCCAGGTTCCACATTCTTCCTTCTCTAGTTCGACATTTCTTGATGTTGCAGCGCTTAGGCGTATAATGCATGCATACTGGATGGCGTTGTATTCGCAGTTACTGTGAATGGAAACACTATCCTGGGATGGCTCAGAATGCCGACACTCACGTACGTCAAATCCATGTTATTTTCGTCATCGCTCATTGCAGTGAACAGACAATGCAACGCTTGCGTCAATTTCTCAACAAGGATGTGAGGAAGAAAATCGAGCGCGCGACAAGACAAGGTTCGTACTATAAATGTAAGACCTCCTCTTCTGATTGATTTCTTTTAGCGGTAGCTATATCCAACTCGGATCCATACAAAGCGGCTGAAACAGTGATCAATGAAAAGCTACGAATTACGAGGGCAATGCGTCTCTCTAAGCGAATTCGCCTCGTGCGAGTACTGACCAATCTATTGCTTTGGACCAAAAAGAAGCTTCGCTGACACTAGTTTTTGTATCTTCAAAATTCTCATCAACATCTATTTTGATCGATTGTAGTGTACACATTTTTCAAGTATCCGCTTTCGTAGTAATGTCAACTACTGAGAAATAGTGAACTAGGATCTAAATTTATAGGGTATCGTGCAAGTTACAATGTGCAATAAATAAAGTTTATTTTAATGTCTCCAGCGTTTATCATTACTTGTGGAAGGCAACACCTCCAGAGCGCCCATTGACTCATCGTTTGCTTCTATCTCCCGATGCGATGTGTCATGGACGTCTTCTAGGGGGGAAGAGAAGGGGCACGTCAGCTGCGACCGAGCCCTCGCCCCCCTCGCCCCCTTCTCTCCTCCTCCTCTCGGCCCCTTCTTCCCCTTATTTGCCCTCTCTCTCCTCTCGACCGGCACAGACCTTTTTCTTATCAGTTATTGTGAGACATCGGGGCGGTATTGCCACGGCTGCTTCACCCATGCCGTGGACCGATCGATTGCGGGGACTACGTATGTATTTCCTATTATTATTTAAGTTTAAATAAACCGATCTTTGCTCCGTAAGTGGTTTTGCAATTGACGAAGGGGTCAACCTAAACACTGATATTTTATATATTTTCTGAACTGAGATTGAGGAGTGGTTTAAGATTTTTATAGGAGTTAACTGAAATGCATTCCAGTAAGTCCGACATCTCCCGGTCCTTCTCCGATGCCTCGGACGACAGCGGCGAAGCGAACGGACTCCGATCGTCCTCTATCGCCTGAATCCCCTTCCACTCCTACTACACCAACGTCCGACGATGGCATTATATCGCGGCTCGCGTGGACCGAAGAGCAGCTACTCGACCGTGAAGAGGAGGAAACCTATGGTCAGCGAGGGGGAAAAGTAACAACCCGACGGGGGTCTCCCACTCGTCCATTCCACGACATGTAATTAGCAATGCAGAGTGGCGGCTCAAGTATACGAGTCCCGCGAATGAGAAGCACACCAATCGACTCGTCATTGTATCGTCGAAAGTGGACATGACCGAGGAGGGTAAGGGCAAGACCTTTATTAAAGAAGGAGTGGGAGAAATTTTGTAGCCACAGTGTGAGTGCACTTTCCCCATGCGTCTACGTATTGAAATGTCTGCATTTCAATACGTAGACGTATGGGCAAATGCACTCCACTGTGGTTGGCATAGTGCCAAAAAAGTTGCTCCTACTCCTTCTTTAGCATTATTAGACTGGTTCTAGGTGTCCAACGATGGATCATCGATGCACCTCCGAAGAAGAACCCATGGAGAGTTGCAGTGGAATGGTATAAAAAAAGAAAACATTTCGAGATACACCCATTTCCAGGCCGGAGTCTCTAAAAGTGGACCAACCCATAGAAGTCGAAATCGTGCATGAAGTAAGCGACGCCGAGTGCAAGTACAAGGCGGGAGTTCTGGAGATGCGGGCAGATACTGTGCTAAGGTAAGGTACTAGTTCTAAGGTACTATTGTGGAGAACCCGAGACGTTCTAATTCCCACGCCCGGACAAGACCATTGACGGACTGCGCGTGCTTTAGATCTAGCTCTTCAAGCCACGTTTCATGCCCTGTGTGATTCACTCGGCCATGAAACGTGGGTAGAGGAGGCAAATCAAGGGTACACGCAGTCCGTCGTAGGTATTGTCCGGAGCGGGAATTAGAACGATCTCCCCAATAGTTCTAGTTCTAAGGTACCTTTCTCAGTGTTATGTCCATGATACCCTTCAGGATCGCTCAGCGCAAGCAGTGGATGGTCATACATCTCTTTGTCCGCATGGAACGACACGCACGCGCTCACGGAGCGCACATCAAAGTTATTGCGGCCGGGAAGTTTGAGGAACGCCCGGGAACACTCACCGAAGCTTGTCCGATACTCCCCAAGTGATGGATAAAGACGCTGGGATCGATCCCACTTTCGCTATCCTTTCCCGATCACTAATTCTTCCCTATCCTCGATGCACGCGCTCTCATTCTTCTGCCTTATTTCCAGCGTGCCTTTGTTTGTACACGGAGGGGAATCGGAATCGGCCGCTCTCAAGGTTAGATTAGACTTTCGTAAACAAAAAATATTACTTGACAACTTTGTCAGCACCCAATCGGGGTACAATCATTCACTATCCCTTTGAACCACACAAATTTAACGCGGAACTGATGGATAGCTTCCCATATCGATAAAATAGAGAGCACGATAAATACAGGCAATCCTCTGTTCTTCCCTCATCTGCGACCCTCCAAAGGAATGCACTATCCTCGAAGGCGTCGCCCAGTGTCTTATACAGGAGATGTCCACGCCGTAAGCTAGTGTTACGTGTCCCAACCTTTCCTTTTCCCCGTTCCGTGTCCTAAAAGTTCCGCGAATCAAATTTCACCGCTAATGAGGAATCTATCGCTGATTTCTTGTACTTATCGGTTGGATCCGGGGCCCAAATAGTAAACAAAACGTCAACCTCACAATCAGGTTTCATTTTTCCGACAAGATACGAAGGGAACTGTTCGCTAACTGGCACAAGTCAGAGGCGCGAAAGAAGGAAGGTTGGGGCTCGGGGCTATGTATACAACCTCAATCCACAAATAATCTCGAACTTCAGCCCTCCGCCACCCATGTCACTGCCTCCCTTCACATGGCAGACTCTCGCTCCCTTCTCCTTCCCTCCCCTCCCACCGGCTCCTTCCTTCTCTCCTCCACCACCTCCACCTCCTCCGATCGCGGCCCCTTCCAAGGGCTCGACGGATCCTTCGCCGTGCTCCTTGGCTCCCCTCACGGGGCACTGTGGACGTGCACGCATCATGTGGTACTTCGATGAAGATAGCAACTCGTGTCAGAGGTACGATAGAATTCGCTTCCGAAACCCCTCGTTTCCGAATTCCCCCAAATATATCTGCGCTCAAATTAAATCAAGTGACGACGTTCAGCAATCTTGTAAATTTTTGCAACCGTCTCATTTTTCCGAGGAAATACACTTTGCGTTGAAAGCAGGACGCCACAAGTCCAGTTCACGATAATAACATGAATTTTGCTACCGTCCCATTTTACCGAGAAGAAACAAATAGCTGGACACCACGTCCTGTTCGCGCTAATAAGATTAATGATCCCAGGTTTTCCTTCTCCGGGTGCGGAAACGCGAATCGCTTCGCGTCCCGTTACCAGTGTGAGGTGCAGTGCCTGGCGGAGAAGGGCGGGCGGCCCAAGGACGGAGATGAAGACGAAGAGGCCAAGCAACAAGATTCACTCATCCATTGAGCGTGGCTATAAAGAGTGACCCCATAACGATGCCTTATTATCTTGAAACAATGAGTAAGCTCTGTCCCTCGTGGCGCCTAGCGCTGGCCTACTTTCGAGTACTGGCCACTCTGTTGAATTCTCGCATGTGAGGCCGTTCTTCTATCTGACTCCATGACTCCCACCGGCGGAACGGTAACCACTATTGTAGAGAGCCGAAGCGTTCTAATTCCCACGCCCGAACAACCGCAATGACTAGCTCTTGATCTACTTTCTCGAGCACCGATTTAGGACCAGTGTGATTCAAATGGCCATGAAACGGAAGTCGTGGAGGTAGATTAAAAGTGAGTGCAGTCCGTAATAGGGGTTCTCCGGACGTAGGAAATAGAACGCTTCGGGTTCCCGACAATAGAAGACTTCAGCCCTTATTATTCCTTCCAGCTGCCCGGTCGGGCCCTTCCCATTCCCGATCTTATCATGCCCGAAACTCCTCCACACATCCTCAGTGGCCAGCTGTCGACGGTCGACGAACTCACCGAGTCCGGATCAGCACTCTCATCGCGGTCCAACGCCCTTGAATCTTATCCTATCAATTTCAGCCCTCTATCCGCGCTCAGCTCGAAGACCGTTCTAATTCAACAGGAAAAGGGAGAAAAGAAGTCGAGCGATTTGTACGTCTTCAGAAAGACATCGAATTCCTTTCTACATACTCTCGTCTTTAAAACGCCTTTAAAATCTTTCTACAGGCTCTCCGACACCCCAATCGCTCGGCCCAAGTCACTCATCGACCTGGCGGCTCTCTCGCCGGCCAGCACTATCGACTACAGGCCAAAGTTCCGCAATTACATTCCCGTCATTCTGTCGAGCTCGAGCTACGTTCCTCCGATGTCGCCTCCATCTCCGCCACCACAAGAACGTGGCCCATTTCACGTATGTCATTCCGCTCGGGAGATACTGAGGATACCGGTCTAACTCGGTCATGGTGTAACCCACCGCGGTTCCAGACATGGGACCAATGTCTTTTACAGAAAAGAGACCAGTGTCATTTCAGTGTCTAAACGTAGTCTTTTTCCTAGTGTTCGAAGAATCCATCCTCTAGTCTGTCACAAGTACGAGACTAGACGGATGGGGAGACACCTTCTGCCACCACCACTATTCCAGTACGACGTCTCCTCAGCGACTCGTCCCCTACCTCCATTCGATGAGCCCTCACTGTGGACGCGCCAGAAGCGGCGTCTCTCTGCAGTCAGCACGCAGCTGAAGGCAGTGGCCGCCCAGCGCTGGCTCCTCAAGCTCCAAGTCACCATCGAGGACAGGATCAAGAGTCGCAGAGGGGGACTCTCCTCAACTTCCGAGGGTTCACCTCCAGAGGGACAGCGTCAACAAGTCGATGATATTGGTTGGTCCTCCATTTATCGATTGTATTCCATGGACTTTTCTTACTCTTTTGGTCCAGAATCCTCCGCCCGTTTCCACCGCCGTCTGATCGTGGCAGCATCGGCCTTCTCGCTCCTCTCCCTCGTCCTCATTGCCTCTCTTCCACCACTGCTCATCCATCGAGTGATGCGTATTCGCGCTCAGCTCGAGCCGCACCTCACGGAGTGCATGGTGCTGGTTGTTTCCTTTTCTTCCGATCGATATTACCCGATTCGAAAATAGGATAATTCCCGAAAATACGAGATTTACCATTAATACCCGACTCCAGCTCAACGTGGCCATTCTCAACGTACAAGCGCGTGCAGCGAGGGAGGCAGCGGGGCTGCCTCCTGATCGAGCCAAGCGAGGCGCTCCCATCATCGACATCGACCGTGTTCATGCGTATCTGGCGGTGCAGCCTGGGGTCGTAATGCCCACCGGACTGGCCCGTCGATCATTACCGCACCGTTACGCCGGCATGGTAAATAAGTATCATTAGGGTTGGCAGAATCCATCCTCAAACTGTCTGGCGTTTCTCCATTTGCCTATTCTCGCACCCTAAAAAGGTATTTGTCGCGCGCAGACCGCGCAGTTAAGCTGGGGACCGTGGAAAAGAAAAACATTCTATTCAGCGGACTCCATTCAAGTGTGCGCGACATATACCTTTTTAGTTTTTTTTGTTTGGCCCTCTCTTATTTGGAGAGACGGAAACCTTACTAATCCCAAGTGCTTGAGTGGGGTCTGATCGATTCAGGGCTCCACGGCACTTCCAACATTGATGCCACCAACGGGGCGCAGACTCGGCCTCTCCAGCTACCCTGGCCTCTCGGCATGGTCCTCGGGTCAAGGCGGCGGCTCCTCGTATGCTGGTGGTCAAGGCAGCTCTCCATCCTACTCTCAACCATCGTATTGTAAGGAGTTCTCCTAGGGTATTATCGGCGATTGAAATTCTTTTTTTAAAATTCTCTGCATTGTCCCTAACCTGTTATTTAGACGACAAGAGATACGTAGCTTTCAGTGGAGAGGGAATAGTCGCTATATAATAAGCAACATCTGGATCCTTTCAGCCCAGCCGTCAATCTCCATGGACATGTGTTGCGTCTTCACGCCGGGTCCTCCGGGTCCGCCGGGGCCTCGCGGAGTTCCCGGACGCTCGGCGGGGTATCTCTACTTGGGTATGGAAGACAACAGCAATATTCCAGATGCAAGCGCAAACCGCTCTGCGAGCAGACCTGTCCACCGCCGATCCCAGGGCATCCTGGTCCCAAGGGTGAAAATGAATCCTTGATAAGAGTTCTTCATCGGATATTCAGGTTTCCCAGGCAAGCCGGGCTTCCACAACGTCATTCCCATCCCTGGGGTCCCTGGGCAGTGCGGGCCACCGGGGACTCAGTCAGAAGATCGCAGCCCTGTTCAAGCGTCTTCTTCCTTGCAGAGGCAACGACGGCCATCCGGGTCCTCCGGGGCCGCGATCCGAAGGCGTGATCTACGAGATCAACGTGCCGGGAGTCGAAGGCCCACCGGGACCGCTCGGCCCACGGGGAGTACCGGGGTATCCGGGAAAGGCGGGACGACCCGGTCACCCGGGACCCAAGGGCCCGCGAGGTCACAAGGGAATGGAAGGCACGCCCGGCAACCCAGGACGTCCGGGGTACCATGGGCCGGCGGGGAAGATGGGTCCACCAGGTGTGCTGATTTGGTTGGACCCAGATGAGCCTCATAGGGGAGTGCTACTGCTCTCCGCGGTCACCCCCGGCGCCGTACGCACCGCCGGTTGCCGACTACCAGTCCGGTGCAGGACTGGCTCCGCCGCCAACGCAATACAATGCAGCGCCGGCCGAGTCCTATGTCGGTTGAACGATACAAGCCCATACAATGAGAGCTTCCAGGCCGAAGCATCCGCGTATGCTTCCGTATCGAACACGGGAAGTATTGGAGCGGTGGCTTCGGCTTACGCTGAGCAGCCCGAAAGCTACGCAGCCGAACCAGCGCCTTTCAACGCCGGGGGATACGACAGTGCGGATGCCGAGCCAGCAGTTGAATCTTATGCGCAGCCAGAGATCGAGGAGAACACCGCCCCTGCACCACAGTCTGCCTACGAGCCCGTCGAGGAGAACAATGACTCCTATGAATCGAATGCAGCACCCGATTACGATTCCGGCTCGTATTATGCCGGCAAGAAGATGCGCAGCCACAAAAAGTCGGTTGGAAAAAATCGATAACTAATATAAATCGATATCTATATCAATAATTATATACAGGAACCTCCGGCGTGGTCCACTACTCGAGGGATCCGAGGAGATGAGACGCCACACACCACGAAGTGAGTGGCACTCTGGAAATAGAATCCGTTCACAGCCCCCCTTCAACCACCGGAGGCAGTACTACTCCATCCAGGGGAGTCGCCATACCACACATTAAGATGAAGCTGCGCCGAATTGACTGATTTACTTTCATTTCTTTTCCGTAACTCTCCGAGCACCCTGAATAGTTGACCAGTTGGTGGTCGGAGCACCCAACCAGTTTAGTTTAACCTGTGTTCGCTACCCTCCGTCTACATGTGACATCTTGTTCTTCTCTATCTGATCACACTAACGCGGTGCTAGTTAGAAAGTGTGTCTGTATTGATTAGCCTTGCAACGCTTTTCATACGCTTTCATCAACTTTCGCATCATCGGTAAATCAATATCCATCGGGGAGGTGGGGAAGACGATTGGATAAAACAAGCGGGACGACAACCGTTGCAAGGCGAAGAGAAGAGTGAATCCAGGGATTGGAGAGAGTAAACGATGTACACAACAACGGAGCGGAGGCAACACAATATCGAGTAAAAAAGGTATCCCCGGGAGGGATCTATCAGGGAAGAGTGAGCAGATTTGGAGGCGGAAACAAGTAGGCTGCATCACAATTATCGATTGGAATAGGAGACGCGGATCGTATGAATCAGAGGCAGACAAACAATGGATTGGACATTTTATCGTGAGGACCAGGGCTCCGGAAGAAGTGAAAACGGGACGATGATAATTGAACCAGGGTTGAATGGTGAGCAGTGCTGCACTGCAATTCAGCGCTATTTTTTCATCCAGTTATGATCCCTCCCTTTTCACGGCTAATTTATTATTATATAAAAAAACGTACGAGTTGAAGGGAGAAGATACGCCGCTTAAGCCTCCACATCAACCAGTTCAGCAGGCATCGGAGCCTGTAATTTTTCATTTTCAGAGTGAGGATCCTTCTATTGTAGTGCCTTAAATATCGTTGACAATATATTAACCTTGGGGTGCTTGTTCTCGAAGTGCTGCTTGTAAGTCTTCGGATCCGGCATGAGAGCCTGAAAATAATGAAATTATACTTTTAAAAAAGGTTATCGATTAAATAAAAATGAATGGATTGTGTTTCTTACCATGCACACGGCGCACTTGTGGTTGAGGGCCTTGAGAGCGGCGGTCTTCTGATCCGAACCCTGGAACAATTACGCCTTGGACAACGATTGATAAAAAAACCGGTACCTGTGCTTTCTTGGCGGCAGCCTTCTTCTCGTTGTTCTTCGCCTGAGACTGCAGCTTCTGCTGACCACGAGCCATGTCTGAAAGAGAAGTATTGAGGAGGAGAGATCCGTAACAATTATATTCCGGTGGAAACTTTCCCTAATTACTGTTGCAAAACAAGGAAATGATGGGTGGTTCGGAAAGGAGTCAGAGCTCGCCGAGCGAAGAACAATTACGCACCGCTCTTCTCATCACGAGCAAGGTAGTGAGTCGGGGCATTGCACAACCCCTGGTAACATGACAACATCGGCCATGATTCATCCGATCCCCGATACTTTCCAAATACGTTTATTCAATCGCTCTCGGGGGGAACAAAACAGCTTCAGATGCAACGAAACATTCCGGGCGTTTTGGAAGCATCGCAAGGAAGCGAAGCAGAGACAAGACGGTAACAAACCGATTGGCAGAGAAGACTGCTAGATGGAATGAAATGGGGCAGACGTCTCCGCTCGAGTCAGACTCCGCCAGGACAGAGGATAGAGCAAACGGAATTGACACAAGACAGACTCAAGGATAACGAAAATAGCCAAAGCGCATGTCGACAGAGGTTATCAGAGCGTGGGGGACATTTAAACATGATCGTATATTTATATTAAATTGGAATAGATAACGGCGTTCAATAAGAGACGGAGAAGCGAGCTCGAGTGGGAGAGAACGGGAAGGATCCATGGATCCGTAATAGCAACTAATAATTATAGTTGAAACAGACGACAGGGAAATTTTCAACAATCAGTTAACTACGGGAAAGCATTTTAGTGTTTAGGGACGCATAATCGGGGCGGCTTTATGAACCTGCACGGGTGGCGATACATTACGATATTTAATGAGGGGAAGTCCAGTCCAAGGTATACCTACGAAGACAGGAGAGGAGGAAGCCAGGGTTCGAAGAGGGTGCGGGGGTACGCTAGACCACTGAAGGATGTGGAAGGGAAGGGGGCAGAGTGCAGGGTGGAAGAGCACGGAGCAGAGACGCAGATGATGGATGACATGTCGCCTCTTGTACCCTTCCCTCTTCGAACTATGACTCCTCATGGGGAAGGGGAGAACCAGCGAAAATTATTATATCAATCGGGCGCGGGGCCGGCGAGCGAGTACATAACGGTGTGAAATGTTCAGAATGCGAAACATTCAGGGCGTTTTGGAAGCATTGCAAGGAAGCGAAGCAGAGACAAGAAGTTTTTTTTTCACTTCCTTTCTTCAACATGATAAATTTTACGACGGAAATAATGGAGGGAGGAGGAGAAAATGGGGGGGGGGGGTTAGTGTGGGAGGGGGGGTGAAGGGGGGGCGCCGGGCGGGGGGGGCGGGAGGAGGGT
>JACMIG010000701.1:0-20360 GCA_014805385.1 Levipalatum texanum
AAAATCTATGCTAAGGATGAGTGTATCTGCAAAATTAAGCCACTGTAGTGGCGGTATGGCGGGGGTTGAAGATCTAGATCCAGTAACCGTCGGGATCCTGGATGAAGGCGAGGTTATGAAAGAGAAAAGGGGTCGCATAACAACGCTCCGAAACCGAACAATATGTTGTGGGTGCTAAACGTCGCCTGCCTGTTAACACACACTCCATGCACGCTTTGCGTGCACGGAGTGTGTGTTTACAGGCAGGCGACGTTACGCACACGCAACTTTTTAAATGGCAGATTATATCGCAGAAAATGAGAGGCGTGCTGTGTGATTGAGCCATCAATTTGTGTTAAGATTACAGGGAAACATTTAGAATAATGAAAAGACTAGGAACCTTCATCTTGCCGTCGTTGGGCTTCTTGACGAAGGGGACGCCGAGGGACTCGAAGCGGGCGCACGCCGCCTCCACGTCCGGCACCACGATTCCGATGTGACCTGCCATTTATTCGATTAAAACTTGTTTAAATAAATATTTATTTACCCTGTGAATTTTTTTACAAATCTCTGTGCAAAAGACTAAAAAATTTGAAATGTAATACTACTTGCTAGCCATAATAATTTAAAGTAATTACAAATAAGCAAACCGTATCCGCGGGGATCCTTGTTGCCGTTGTGGTAAGAGAAGTTGGCGTCGTTCTCCGTGCCCCAATTGCTGAAGATCGATATTTTTTTTATAAAATAATTTAATAAAGAATGACGATAATAGTCGCTGATTGTGAGTGACTTACTGCGTCAGCTCCAGAGTGGCCATGGTCGACAGGGCGTAGTGGGCACTTTCGTGCTCGTCAGTTGGGATCTCCTCCTTGGGCTGAATAAATACGAAATTAAATATACTAGAGTTTTAGAAGATGGAAAATAGTTTTAAAAAAGAAAGGAAAGTACCTTGTAGCCGAGGAAGAACAGCGAAAACTCCATGCCCGCGAAGTCGAACTGGCGGAGGATTCTGAAGTAGTATTTACTTCGAAATGATAAAATTAAAATGAAAAACCTCATCCCGAGGACGTTGGTGTAGAAGGGGAGCGTCTTGCGCGGATCCTTGATTCTGCAATTCATGTTCAAACGACAGTAGGTTAGTAAGCGATTTTAGAAAAAAATATTAGATACTTTCAGTCGACCACTGCATGAAAAAATGCAAAAAACTTATCAAATGCCTGAAACGTACTGAAACGCAAAAAACTTACCTGAACATGGTCTGCTGGAAGTAGAACTCCTTGGTCTCCGCCGGAGGTTCGCCGCATAGCTGGGCCACCTGCAAATAATGCATTTTGAAACAGAAAGTCAGCGACCAAGCGAATAAATACACATTCCCATATAATCAGAATTATTTTCTTCAAACCAACCAGTGTTTGTTTTGTAAAATGCCACGTTATAAACAATATTAGTTAAAAAAATAAATATTTACCTCCTCTCGCGAGATGGGCTTTGCGGAGTGGGGCTTGGCTTCTTCGCCCGCCGCATGGCCCTTATCCAGCTTCACAGTCGGCTGAAGCATCGGCATCTTCTGGAATAAGAAATTTAAGATTCGACTACCAAGAAGAAACGAAATGAGCGTGTGCATGGCACAATAACAACTCGTATCACGCGGAGCGCTGTTGATCAACAAGATGCGCTGCGGCGAGAGTAAACAGAGTAAAAAGGGATCGGGGGAGCGCCAATATAGCAATAGTTCGTGTTTCTTACAAAACGACTTCTAATGTTAATGTTTAAAAAAATCAAAAGTATAAAATTCAAAGAAGCGAAAACTTACCGGATCCGGAAATCGCGTGGAAACTTGGCGCGTTGCCAACTCGTATGTATACTGTAGATTAGTTTGCGATCGGACCGCCAGTTTGCAATTGGCAGTTCGGGATCTGCGAAATTACGGTAATCTACAGTAATTTTATAGAACGACGTTTACTACACCACTTCAAGCAAGCATTGGCTTTCTATCACACGTCATGAAGACCTACAAGCCGATAATGCGTTAACCTTTCAGGATAATCTCCTAGAGGAAAAGAGGAAAGGATCGTGTTCGTTGGCATCGGATTCCTTCACTTTATTAGCCTCCTAACCGGAGGCTCGTTTAAATCACTTCCAGTTCTCGATCACTCCGTACAGGTGATCAAGAGACGGTACACCAGTGACATTCAACTTTCCTCTCCTCTCCCCCTCCTTTGCATCTCTGCCCCTCTGCGATTGCCCCACTCTCTCGCCGCCCGACAGCGAGAGACACGTCCTTGATTCAGTCGCCCGCTCGCCACGCACAAAGACCAACCATTGGTTGCGCCCCGGCCTTCTCACTCTTATCGCACAGTCGCCCATCGATCTCCGGGGTTTATGTAACTAAATGGGGTTGTAAATTAAATATATCGTTTTATTTATACTAAATCAATGCTAAAAATTAATCTAAAAGAGTTTTGTCAGTGAATGAAAGGTTTATTGCAATTTTTTTCGCCATTTTTCGTCAGAATAAGGCTCGAAAACCAATGAACTCGTTCAATAATCAGGATGAAATTCGCGTTGCTGCTGCTGTGTGCAGCGGCCGTCAGCGCCCACGATTCCGTGCTCTTCTCGGCCACGCAGAAGATCACGTTAGAATTTACAGTGTATCGATTTATCGATCTATTTAAATCGATAAATAAATTAAACTTCAGGAAATCATCCCCTTCCATCGATGAGATCGTCGCCTCCGCAACCGCCGAGGCTCCCGTCGTCTTCCTCGTCAACCCCGCCTTCTCCCTGGCTCAGTTCTCAAAGGCCGCCGGGGCCTACTCGGTGAGAAATGTTTTGGCATCATGCCAAAAAACCTTCGCACAATGCCAAATTCTCGTTTTCAGACGCACGAGAGCACTTCGGTCATCGTGAACGCCGCCAAGGCTGCCAGTGCCGTGTCGCGCTTCATCGGCGAGACCGTCAAGGTCCGTGAATTAGGAATAAGGGCCGTGGTGTAGTTAGTAATCGTCGGCGAGCTACGTAGTAATAATTTATTGATTTTGCAGGTCACCGGCGCGCAGCACATCTCCAAGGACTCCGCTTACACCAAGGGAGCGTCGGTTTACATCGTGGCCGGTGAGGAAATTTTGATATTTCTGCAGTAGTTTCAGTGTATTCCTACTTTTCAGATTTCCAACACTTTTTTATATGCAAAGTGCTCTAATGTAATCATTAAAATACGATTTCCAGCCTCCGACTGGGCCACGCTCGATGAGCTCGCCAAGTCCGTCGTCCCGTCGCTCGCTGCCTCCGCCTCCGCTTTCGTCGTCACCGCCGATGGCGCCGTCTCTGATACCGTACGTCCGTTGAATAGAAAGGGTAGCGTTGTGTGGGAAGCGTCGACGTTTACCACTTCTATCCCACGGATACTCTATTATCACCGCTCAATAGATGAATAGAAGGTGTGGTGTACTAAACATCGCTCTCCTTCATATCTCTCGAATTGGCCCCATTCCGGTGCCATACGCCCGCTAAATAGAATGGATGGCCCGGTATGGGAGGGTCGACGACGTTTACTACCCCTATTTCACAGACGCACAATTTCAGACCCGTGTCAAGCGCGAGGACCACACTCGCGTTGCGCGCGCCGCCGCTCCTGGACAGAAGTTCCCGATGGTGCAGCCCCTGGATCCCACCAAGGACCCGTATGCATTATCGATTACTTTATTGATCGATATTATTTTATTGATCGATTTTAATCGATATTCCGATTCAGGAAGCCGTGCCTCTTCTATCTCGAGGGCCTCAACATTGTCGGCAAGATCGGAGACAAGTTCTACACGTACCCGATTGTCGATGATGTCAAGGAGGGCAAGGGAGTTGATGCCACCTGGACTTACGATCCCGACACGCTGACGTGCCCCGAGCTGACGAAAGACGGAAAACAGCCGTGAGTGCAATTTATCAAACGTCTACCGCACCACATGCACCACACCACACCACACCACACCACACTTCAGGCGCGACAACGTCTTCACCATCTCCGTGCAGCCCGGCGGCAAGGCCATCAAGGGCGTCAGCGTCACCACGCCCATTGAGATGAAGTACCGTAACCGAGGGGATCGCGTCGAGACCTAATTATATTTGAAGACTCACCATCACGTCGGACATCGCAGGATTCTGGGAGCTGACCAAGGCGGAGCTTCTGAAGGAAGTTACCATCAATGTGGACAAAGTGAGATTAAAACCATACAGTATCCCAGGATTTCGTTGCGGGGTACCGGAAGCATTTCAAACAAATTGCATGAAATCAATATGGGGCAATGCAATTTTAGAAATATAAACTATACTATAAGCCCAGGATTTTCTTGGCACGATCGGAAAGTGTTTTACCAACTTTTTTTCTGTCTTGGCAGTGTATTTTTGAAATTATATTTCAACCTACAGTATTCCAAGATTTCGCTGCGGGACCCAACCTATTTAAGGCCGGAGCGGCAACGGCGGCCGCCAGCGCCAAGCCCATCAACATGAAGGCAGTCAACATGAATTCCGTCTTCTCGTGGGGCTGGAACTGCTGGGATTCCCAGGCCATCTTCTTCGACGCGGGAGACAAGAAGGTCGTCGGAATCGGATTCCACGGCATTCAGGTAATTACGAATCAGAGGATAAATGCAGTAACTTCCTGAACTGGTGAAGGGAAAAATCGACCTATAACTTAGCTTTTTTCGACGACGTTTTTAGCACAAAATTTTTATTTCCTCATTTCAGCTCGCTGTCTACGGCCACGACAAGGGCAGCAGCGGCGGCATGAAGTACTTCAGCCGCAAGGTATGCCAAAGCACCGTAAATACGCCGGGGAAACATCAATCGCGTCAGAGTATTGGGCGTCCTTTTATGACCAATCATCACTGATAATATATCTCAAAGAGCGTCGGCACACCATCAGTTTCTAAAAAATAAGGGATTCACACAATACTATCGCGAAATCACCATAAGGATGCCAGCATCTAAATATCTTACGCACAATAAGTCTACACACCACAACGTCGCCTTGCCTTTCCAGATCGAATCGTGCACGGGAACCTTCTCGGCTGCCTCGTGGATGGGAATCCTGACGGCCCTCGTCATGGTCGGCATTCTCGTCTTCGGATTCCTCATGCTCAACTCCGTCCAGACCATGGACAGGTAAGAAAGGAAGGGGGAAGAACGGAACAGGAAATTGAATATTGTCGAGAACCCAAAACTTTTATTTCCTTTTCTCCAAAAATACAGAGCTTATTCTTGTTATTTGGTAATGTTGAAATTAAACTTTATTAATGATATTGATGATTATACGATTTTTTTGCAGATTCGACGACCCCAAGCAGCGCCAGATCATCATCAACGTCCGCGAATAGAACTAAGATAATTTTATTCCACCCCCCGTTAATATGTCTCCGATTGTTTGAAATCGAACAATTTAGTGATAAATATATATTTTTTTAAATTCATGCATCCATGCAGCAAATGAAGGATTTCATAGAAAGTAGTAGTAAAAATAGTCAATATTTTTAGCCATGTACGTTTTTACATGGCAGCACCGTTTATATGTACGTACGTAAACTAACGTTGAACTCTGTGTAAAATTGCAGCCTTATAGAAGAGAGCTGTCACCCTCCACCTCCTTACAATTAGAGGAAGCTGGACCCACACATGTCAATCCTAGGTGAAGCTAAGCGGACACAAAAAAGATTAAGAATGGTACGCAAATCGCACGATTTTCTCTAGAGGTATTAGCACCGTTATGGTTCTGGACAATCCCAAATCTTACGGGTTCAAAGAAAGTTTATGAGCCCCGAAGTGGATGTGGTACTTGACGTGGTCACGGCGCTGTTCCGGAGGTCGTTGCAGAAGTCGCGGAGGATAACGGCACTCGTTTTTTTGCACTTTGGCCAGCGTCGTCCAGCCTTGATTTCCATAATGTGTTATCAAAGTTCCTCATACTCCTTCATTTAAACCGCTCATGCAAAATGGCGATTTATACCGCTTTCACCGCTATACCATACATGCAAATGAATTCCTTAGTTTGATCGTTTTCTCCTTTGACAATTTTCATTCACTGCTTTCATCGCCAGTCGAATGCGGCCTTTTCCGTTCGTCCTCTTCCTCTTTTCCCTCTTCGTCTTCTCCCTCCTTCTTCTTCCCCTCGATGCCCGCTACGGCAACGCCGTCCGCTGTGAGCTCTGGACGATTGAGAGGGATGTGAGGACTCGGTTTAACTTTATTTTTATATTAATTTATGTTATTCATCTTGTTTTTCCTTAATTTATTTAATGCTCTAGTAAATCATACGTTAAAATAAAGTAAAAAAAGAAGATCTTACTGAGATTCGAACTTTTCTCCAAATCAGAATAAAATCACAACATTTCAGGGAAGCATTTCGCGTCCTCATGAGTTGAGCTTCTGCATGGAGGGCTGCGCCTTCGGGGTAAAATTATTATTTTTAATCATTCTAAAATCTTATATTTAAAAATATGTCAAAATCATATTTGAAATCATTATTTAAAAATACTTTTAAATTAAATATTTCAGTTCAGACGAGTTACGCTTGACGGAGCCGGCGCGGTTGAGCAGCTGGAGAGAGTAAAAGGAATTGGTAAATTTCAAGCTTGTTTTTTTCGTGATAATATCGTTATCAGGTAGACTAATTGCAGTGATAAATATGTTAAATCTTCAATTTTGTTACCAGCTTTTCATTAAGAATAAATTTTTAATTCTGTCATTGAAATTTTATTTTTGCCACGGAATTTTGTGTTATATACAAAACCGCTAACATGTTAAAGAAGGAGTACGAGCAAGATTCCGGTCCGTAAAAGAGCTGTGGGAATTGTGGATAAAATATTCTAAAATGCAGACACAGGCGAAAGTCCACGTGCACTTTCGCCAGTGTCTGCATTTTAGCATATTTTATTCACAATTTTCACAGCTCTTTTACGGACCGGAATCTTGCTCCTACTCCTTCTTTAAATGATAAAATATTATCGATTGAAATTTTCGCTTCAAATACATTATGATAAATTCATTTGTAGCATCGTGCTGCGAGAATTTTGCGGCGAGCAATGAAACTAAAAGGCTGGAGATGATTCTCGTGCCTGGTGACTATTGCCTGGAGAAGGACCGACCCGAGTGGCGCCCGCTGAAAGAAAATGTAAATAATTACAGATAAATAACCCCACATGTAGATAAAATGTGAAAGACGCGCACGAAACGCGCGGCCGGGGTTTATATATAGGTCGACGAAGAAAGCCTCGGTCGAAGGCCACATTGCGCGTTCCGTGCGCTGCTTTCACATTTTTATCTGCGCGTAAGTTGTATATTCTCGATCGAATATCCGTTGCGAACAAATACGTCGTTTTTTATGCTTCTTGTGAACGGGACAATTTTATCGATGATGACATTAGCCCAAATTAGCCTTACCGTAAATTTCACGGGAAATATTTATTGTTTATTGAGTAATTTTTAAATCGTTTTTTTCCAGGAATACTGTTGCTGCACGGGCGATTACTGCACCGGCCAGACCATCGAGATGCCGAAGCTGCGGATGCACCAGTGCGAGGGCGGTGAGAAATTTTGTTTGGCAAAATGCCAAAAATACTTTTCGCACGTTGCGAAGATTCTATTTTAATTTCTTCTGAAAATTTCAGAATGTTTCGATGTCAACGCTAAGAGGGCTTAGGCGATCTTCGCCAACTCCGAGTTCTCCTACCATCTCGTTGTGATTTTAATAAGCTTCCCCGTGTTTGAAGGCTCGATAAAGTTTTCTTTTTTGAAAAAGACGTTTCCTCCAGGCTGTTTACCTAGGGTTTGTCATACAGAAAATTTGCATTGAGAAGGTCCTGAACAATGCGCGCTTCAATTTGGTTTTCCAGTCTCGCAACTGTTGTCCGGCACCCGTAGCGTTCTAATTCCCGCGCCCGAACAATACTTGATTTACTTTGTATAGCCCCTATTGATGGCTGATTGAGTGAATCACACGTGTCATGAAACGGGGCTCCAGAGGTAGATCATAAGCGCTTATAACCCTTCCGATCATGCAGCGCCAGAGAACTTGTAAATCGCGTTCCGCGAGTCGAAATTTCTGCCTCCAATATCTCAGTGCCAATAAGGAAACGGTGGCTGATTTTTTCCACACTTCGGTTGGAATCCATGGTCAAGTAACGTGCAAAATTTCAGCCTCATATTCCTTTTATCCTCGAAGATACAAAGAGAGCTCTCTGCTAAACAGCATAAGTTATTTTACAAGTTCTCTGGCGTGCGCCAATATTCGCCGTGTGCGTATGTGTACTGGAATGAAACCAGAGTCTCGTTGGGCTGTTGATAAACATGACATCCGGGGGTAGGACAAGCATTCGGGGGGAAACGGAGGGGGAGGTATAGAGAAGAACTACACTGATGACGCGGCTGAATGAGGACGAAATCGAGGGTGAGAGATCATTCGAATAGAGGAGACGCAGAGCGAGAAAGACCAGGACAATTTGTCTAGCTGCCCCCGGATAAAGGCTCATAAGGCTGGGACAGGCACCGCTTTCCCTCGTCGATGTTATTCCGGAGGGTTTCGTAATAATTTTCGGGAAGCTCGTAGTAACTGTCGTGATAATTATTGAAAACTCCTCTCCTTGATAGATAAGCTCACAGTAATTCTTGTGATAATTTAGACGAGCGGGTAGTAATTCTCGTAGTAATTTTTGAAAGCTCGTTGTAATTTTCGTGATAATTTAGATGAGCTCGTAGTAAATCTCGTGATAATATTCCCTCTCAGGATGAGATTCATCGCCATTCTGGTGGTCTTCGCTGCTGTGGCAGCAACGTCACACGCCTTCTGGATCTTCGACGACGACTTCTTCGAGAATGTATTACTCATTGGCGATAATTCTGGTGATAATAAATATTATCACTAATGACAATTCTCATGATAATATTATTACTAGTAGTAATTATAATGTTAATTCATATTATCACCAGTGATAATCTTCATACCAATTCCAGGCCAAGACGACGATGATCGACACCTTCAACCAGGTCAAGGAGAAGATCCACGGTGTTACCGGGCCAGAGGGAGAGAATGCCTCGCCCGCTCCTGGAGGTGAGATATTACTCTGGAACACTTAAAATTGTCGCAAGAATTACACTGAGACCCCAAATTATCATGACCACACACAGTTCGGACTGAAATCGAGAACATTACGTAGCAAGATTGAATTTTCTGCATACATAGCATTTTCTCTCAAAAATACATACAAAATACTAGTCAGGAAAACATCGAGAATACTGCATGAAAATATCAGTTTCAGATCTCGAGGGCAGCGGGGAGCATGATCATCATGAGGTAAATATTTTTGTATTACCCATGGTTTCGTAAACGTCGTCGTAATGCAATTACGGTAGTCTTCGGTGGTGAGTCGTGTGCGACGACGTTTACTAAACAATATTATAGTAAACGTCGTCTTGTTTCGTTGTGTAGTAAACGTCATCTTGTATCGCAGTGCAGTAATCGTCGGCGTGCGGTGCTTACGGACGATGTTTACTAAACAATGTTCATTTTCATGGTGTAGTAAACGTCGTCCGCTTATTTCCAGCACCACCACCACTCCTCTCCCGCTCCGCCCGCCGATAACGCTCAGGCTCGCAAGAAGCGCGAGCACAAGGAGCCAACCATCCAGTTCTGAAATCCGTGAATTCTTGGATTCTAAGGAATCCGTGATTTAGATAGCCCTTGCCGGATTTTACGGACCCCTTCGTTTGCTGTGCCGGAATAAACTGGATCCAGTGTTTGTACAGCTTTGCATGCAGCTTTTGAGTCACCAGACCATCTCCTCCTTTTTTATTTTCCACGGAGGACCAAAATTTTGAAATAATATTCTCCTGCACTGGAGAACAGCATCAGTGGACTTTATTATTATTAGGAAGTATTGTTTCGGGGTATAATTAGTTCCGGAGGAGATGCCGATCGAACTATGAGATACACGCAGTAGCGACATGCGAAGAGGTACGAAGGAGACAGAGTTCGATATTGCGATTATTTCATAGGGTGATCGGCATCTATTGCGGAATGGTTATTACACCGTGCAATACCAGTGTGTTGCAGTGCCATCAGTGCCGTGGCTTTTTTTGAGTTATCCACAGTAGTCCTTGATAAGTCTCCCATATTGTATCGAAATTTTTTGAATAAGCTTCGGAAAGTGTGGCAACTGTGGATATACTTTTTGACCTTGGACTTCAAATTCGTGTGCCATTGCAGTTGCTAATAATTTAGATAACAGTACGAGTAGTTTTTTTTTATTGTAACGCGTGTTGTGAATTTTTCTCATAAATTTCTCGGATAATTTGGAAGGTACAGCACAAGCAATTCGGTATTTCTACCACAGATAGAACTTCGCGCGCCGTGTAGAAGATGTTGCCGCGCATGTCGATGCCGTACATGACATCTGGAATAAGGCACCAAGTTCAGAAGAGTGGATCCACTGTGCACCAAGCCCAAAATAATAAATGCACCATTACCCTGGCTGAAAGCTGATGCCCAGGCTCTCATCGGAAGTGTCGCTCCGCAGACAGGCACGGTGGAAGTGTAACCAGCTGGAGTGCCTCCCTGAAGAATAAGTCACTGGTGGCAATCTTCGTAGTAATTTTCATGGTAATTTTCGTGACAATTATACCTCCCATGAGTGCACCGCGGCATCACCAACTCGTGTGAAGAACAGCATGCGAAGAGACTGCGAGCCCTTCAACGGCGTTTACAGTAATTCTCGTTGAAATTTTCGTTGTAATTCTCCTAATAATCTTCGAAGTAATTTTTAGTCATTTCTCGCAGTAAATCTCGTGATAATATTCGTTGTTATTCTTATAGTAATTGTCGTAGTAAATATCCAACCTGCGGACAGGCTGCTCGGACTCTTGACAGGGCCTCATCGGTGGGAGCAATGGTATGACCGAGATTTCCCGATCCGAAGAAGCGATCGAACATTATGGGAGATGCGAAGGTGTCGCGTCTGAAGAGATCGAAATGCCAAGAATCAGAGATCGATAATCAAAGATCAAAGATCAAACCTGCACTCATCCGTCGAGCAGAATGCGTGCACCGCTCGGACGAAGGAGTAGTAGAAAGAGAACGGGACGAGGATGTCGGATGGGATGGGGGAGTCCTGGCATTGGTAAGGTGTCTAATTTTCAGTGTTGGGAGAAGTATACATAGAACTGGACATTGCGGTTCGCGTCCCACCGTAACACTGGAATTCATGATGACCGCAGTAGTCGTGGTGCTCTCTGCTGTGGCATTGGGTGTGCCCGGGTCATCGCGCCCGACGATGGCAGTGCTCGGAGCCTCGACTGACGCCGCTGTAGTGACACCTCAAATGCGTTCTCGCTTTCCATCCTGTCACGGAGACAGAGGGGGCTTTGATGAAGAAACCGTGATTCCAAATGGAATGACAAAACAATACAAGGGCTTGCTGTCATTAAGATTTCTTTGGCGCCTCAAAAAACACTCCAAGATGAAGCAATACCTCCTCCACTCCCCCGCATCCATCGCCGGCCCGAAGATGCCGGGGAAAATGATGTCGAGGAGGGAGGGCGTTGGTGTCTGATGAGGAGATCAAGGTTTTATGTCATATCCCCGACTCACCTCGGGCATCGGCGTGACTGAGCTCTCCGATGATGTCGTTGACGCAGTCAAGGGTGAAGGAGGATCGGACGAAGGAGCAGGCGTCGAAGGGGTTGGTTCCGATGAAGCCTCGGAAGTGAAGAAGTCGGGAGATCCAGAAGAAGGCACGAAGGACGACGAGGTAGTCATCGAGACGTCGGAAGTCGCAGTGAGCGGGGTCTCCATCATTGTCGTCGAAGCCGCTGGTTCCATCGTCGAGAGAATCATCGAAGGCGCCGTCGTCTCGAAAGTCTCGGAGAAGAATACAACGGGCGAGGATCCAGAGTTGGTCGAGGAAGTTGAAGGGATCGAGGTATCCATCATAGAAGCTGCCGTCCCTGTCGCCGCGAGTTCCGTTGTCATCAAAGGAGCAGTTGATGAGAAGACGGAAGAAGAGGTCCCAATAGAAGATGAGGAAGTAGTCGAGGCATCGATGGTTGAAAGGACTGGAGAAGCTGGTTCGGGAGTCGACGAAGTGGAGGAGATCACCGAAGTTGTTTCGGATGGCTGTGCAGATGTGAAGGATGGAGGATCCGTCGAGGCTCCGGGAAGAGATGGTAAGAGGGTAGAGGAAGTGGATGTCGAATGCGGCGTCTCGGTAGAGGTCGAAATCATCGCGTCCGTCGTCAGGAAGACAGAAGGCGAAGACTCCGCCGCCAGTCGAGGTGTTGATGCACTCGAAGATACCGAGAATCCCTCGGTAAAGGACATCGTGTCCGCTGTGGTCGAGGAATCAAGGGAATCCTTATGAGAGCTGGAGGAAGGAGGCAATTCACTAGGACGGTTGTCTGTGGGGGTCGAGGACGGGGGAAGAGAGGACGATATCCCGGAGGTCATGAAGGAGGCGTAGAAAAGAAGGTCCGTCGAAGGTTCCACGGGGACGGTCGAAGTAGAGGCAAGTGATGAGAGTGACGACGAGAAGAGGACATCTTCATTGGTCGACAACTCTGATCCAGGCGAGGATGAAAAGAGTGCCGAATCGGTTGCATTGGGGATAGGGAATCTCGAAGTTATCATCCACCATAGAGTCACAGTGATGAGCGGGCCGTTGTCGGTTACCGAGATCGGGAATTCAGACGAAGGCTGGATTGAGAGGCTTCCTGAGAACAGCGGATCTGACAGAAAAGATGCGGATCCTGAGGACTCGATTCCAGGGAAGGCGGGAGCAGCGGAGGAAGAGGATGTCGTGCGTGGCTCGACGGAAGAGGATGTCGTGCGTGGCTGCTTCGGGTGAAGAGCGGTTCCGGGGATGGAGAAAGAGGTACAGGAGCTTCCGAAGTCTCAATGCCAGGGAAGACGGATGCGGCGAATGAAGAGGAGAGGGAGATGGGGTAAAAAGTCTCGGGGGTTCCAGAAGATGGAATGGATGAGGGAGTCGTGAGTGCTACGAAGCTGCTTCGGGTGAATAGCGGTTCCAGGGATGGAGAATGCGGTACAGGAGTTCCGATGCCCGGAAAGGCTGGTTCACTTGTATGAGCATCAGTGCTCAATGGAGCCGTCGATGGGGACTGTTCGGTGAACGGACTCAAGGGAGTTGAAATAGGGATGGGTTCGGCAGTCGTAGGATGCAGGCTGATGATTGCGGTTGTCAGCTGGATCGGAGCTCCAGAGTTTACTTGGGCAGTCAGGATCTCAGGGAAGACAGTAGACGCGACGATGGACGGTGAAGCAGAGAACGCTTCCTTGGTGGAAGGATTCTGGGCATTGGAGAAGGTTGTCTGGACTACCGGTGCCCCGGTGCTCAACGGCTTCATGGAGGATAAGATGAGGGGGACTTCCGTGGCTATGGGCGACGAGGGGATCTGACCATTGGTTGTCTGGAGTTCAACGATGGAAGGAGTCGGGAAGGGGATTGAAGATGGGTTAGTGAAAGGGTTCGGCTCCATGGAGGAGGAGGAGGTGAAGGGGACTTCAGTGATCAAGGATGAGGGGCTCTGGCTACTAAAGGCTACTGGTGTTCCCGTGGACTGTGAGGCATCTCCGTTTGTTGGGGCAGATGATGAAGTCGAAGGTTCCGAAGACGAGAACCATCCTGCCATCGTCGAGAGGAAGGAGGATGGAGGCTGGGTGGAAGGAGGGGAAGGGGTCGAGGCTACTTCATCTGCTCCGTTAATGATGATCCCCGGGAAGGCTATGGAGATCCCCTCGAGGATCGAGGAGGTATTTGGTGGGTTCAGGAGCACCTGGCCGGAGGCATTTCCGACTATAACAGACAGCAGAAGGAGCAGCTCCCTCTGCATGCGTGTAGATAGACTGACACGCGATAATTGGGTCATAGATGGAGCAGGCTCCTGTCCTCATTCCCATGGAGGCTACAATTTCTCCCCCGCGATTTTCGGCCTCAAATCTCCTCGGCTTTCCCACGAGATACGGTACTTCTTCGTACCGTCCGATATAGAGGAAGGGCCTCACGATTGCTTCTGCGGAATCAGGTGATAGTAGCATTCGTATTGAACCCTGCGATGGCCAATCCAGGCAATCAATAGGCATTTCGAGACCTCTCTCCGAGTGTATTCACCGGCACCAACATTGAAAGACTGCCCGAGAATTTTAGGCTACACTCACGAGTTTGGACAATTTTGCAGAGGTTGTAAAAAGTTACAAAGTGTCAAATATCAAGGGTTTCGAAAATGTCTGAACAGTGAGAAAAAACCACGGTGTAAATTTCATTTTAACAAGGGGAACTGGAATATACGAAATATGTACATAGATTCGGATACAATGCCCTCTAGTCCGCCTCGGCATCAAAAGACTTTGCTCCACTGAAAACCATTCCTCCATTGTCGCTCAATGCAGCGTTGCCCGCGAAATAGACCCGTCCACCGCCAGAGGGGAGTGATCCTGCAAGGTAAATTCATCTTCTCCTGTGATTTAGTGGGTTTCTCATGAGTTTGCTCACGTGCAAACACCTTCTTATCTCATATCTTTTCTTCAATAAATTGGCCCAGAGCTACATGTAAATAAAAAAATCTCACATACCTGTTCTCATAACGATCTTGCTCGGATCGGCATTGGTGTTGGGGACGACGACGGTCCACTATAAATCGTACAAATATCGATTTATCTAGACTTATTTCTTACCACCATGGAGTTTTTCGACTTGACAGCAGTGTTTGCGTCCGTTTCTTCTGCTGTTCCTAAAATAACTACATATAAAGATCAAAACAAAAACAGCGAAGTCATTCCGAACTCTCGAATGAAGTGACTGCGTTTATCTCATCCGATGGCGCTCTCTGAGCTAGACTACCCCTTTATAACGGTCCCATGGCGATTATAGCGGTGTCATTTTATGGGACCGCCATAATCACCATTGCGAGAATATAACGTTCCCATGCCATGGGACCGTTATAAAGGGACAAAGCCGACTATTTTGCCATCTCCGGCTAAATACCCTCCACTCGGGGTGCGATACAAACGTGCCCGATTGGCAAGGAGGCAAGGAAGGAGGAGGGGGATACCAACCATCATCCTTCGCTACTCCGCCGGGAGTAATCCACATGTTGCTGTCGGGAGTCCCGAAGAAGCCACCGGCGTTGCCAGCTGATTATTTAAATTTTCTTCTACCAAATGTGAAACTTGGCAGGGCGCCAAAATTAAATTAAATAGACTCACCGAACATGCTTCCATTAGGAAACAACGTCTCAAAGAGGCTTTGGGATTGACAACCGCGAGGAATCTTCAGGAGAGCAAGGAAGAATAGGATGACGATCATTGTTCTTTCCAGCCGATGGAAGTGTTCCCGTTTTTATATCCGATCCCATTTTATAGCCAGCTCCTATGTTCATTCTCCAAATCCCCAGCCGTTATCCCGCACTTTGCAAAGGGCAGGGGATGACAGGAAGATTAGAGCTGAAGGCTGTGCACTGTTTTCACGTGCTGAATGGAGACATGCTGACTAATATCAAAGTTCACAAGGGTCCGATTATAATTATGCGATCATCTCTAGTGGTTGTTTTATATGGCACTTTTCAACACATCTGTTCAGTGAAGCGATCCTGAGCCTTATCGATTATACATCCTGCATTCTTTTTTCATGTGCTCAATGGAGGTACGCTGATTCAAAGTTCACTAGGGTTGTAATTACGTGTTGATCTTCACAGGGATATATCGAAATAGGAATTTTGTTGGGAATCCAAGACGATCCAAGCGTGATTGTGCCTCTCTACAAGATCTCTACTCATCGCGCAGATTTCTGGCCAAATTCTGATTGTTATCGAATTTCTTTTGCGAATTAGACCAACAGGCTGTAACCACAGTATTCAAACTCTTGGGGGGGTAACAGGCTAAGATGTCCTGTGGCATGACCCCGTTGATTCCATTAAATGGGTCCTTGGCTAATGGTCATTGCTCCCTAGCCCTTCTCTCTGTTAGCACCTGATAGTGAGTATCTTACCCCTAGGGCCTAGGTATACTGCTCTCAGTGATGCCCGTATGACACTCTTGACCTCTCATTGAGGGGCCTCTTTCCGAGAGAGAATGGCCTATATAAGTGGCCTCTAGGCATTGCCAATTTGTCTCTCACCCTTCACCTCCCTCTGATTATGGCGCGCTTTTCTGGGAGTATCGGGATGCTCTTCGCCAGTCACACTATTATCCGCGACCCCAACGTGTTCTTGTCTTTCTCGTGCAGTGTTGTCGTGCACTCGCAGCATTCTTTATTCTCAATTCCAATGACTGCCTGTGTCCTAATTAGTTTCATTTCCGGTGTGGTTCACTTGGTTATTAAACGGGACTTAGAACGTTCCGGGTGACTCACAGTTCTCATAAAGTCGTGGATTTGTCTGTCATAAATAACCCTTCATTTTCATTTCAAGAGCCGCCCTACACGCGGCACAAGAAAGAAAAAAGATCGAGGACTTGAAGAAGGAGAAGAGAGCATATTCTTAAGGAACAAGTAAGTTCAAGGCCGGCATTACAATGACGGCCTCGAAGGGCACTCTTTTGAAGTCTCGAATGGTTGTGCTGAGAAAAATAAACGTTAAAAACTATTAAATTCAAGATTCACATGCGATGCACATTGGGCCGATCTTCGTGACCTGCCATGAATATCGCACGAAATTCACCGTGAACGCCCTCGTGGTCAGTTACGCTCAGTGAAGTTGGAAGGTCACCGTTCCCCACCTCTAAGGATCACTTCCGCATTAACACGGGCGAAATGCCGTTCGGCTGAACAAATATGGCATGAAATTCTCAAAGAAATCTAACCTCAAGGTAAGTCGAGCTTCAGCGCACAAATACTGTCAATGTGTCCCTGAAGGTCAGACACCCGGAAACTGTCTTGAAAACAGTTTCAAAAATTATGTTCTTCTGCCGTAAAGATCCGACTAATGAGAAAATGGTTTTTGTTGAAACTACCGCAGAATATCTAGACAATAATGTTATAATTAACGGGATTTTAGATTATAAATGTTGGGAAAATAGTGACAAATAATGAAATTGTAGTGACACATGCGACACCATACGGGTGAAATCAGTGCAAGAGTTCGTTCTCCACAGTGTACAACCTCTCTGTAAGTTATACAACAGAGATTAAAATATCTTGACGGTAAACCCTTTTTCGGTTTGCTATGGTTACAATAATTGAAAATTGAAAATTTTTGAAAATTCGAAAAGCTGCCAATTTTAGAGCCACCATCGAGCGCAATACAACTTTAGCTGTCTCCGAAAACATATTCCAAGGAGTAGAAGATGTTCCTACATAGCTCAGGAGTTGCACGCCAATGGACCCAACGAAGACTACAGATTCAGATGCCCTGCAAATCAACACTGTCCTTTCCAGCCCTCCTAGCAAGCAATTTACCCCTATATGCAGGGAAACATCACTGGCGCAAACGCAACGCCAATTCGATTGATTGTATTCCATTAAGCGATCATCGAAAGGACAGTAGGCGGCGATTACTTGGACCTCTGAAACCAATCGTAATCCTGACTGAACTTTCGACAAGCGTCGATGAAGTGTTGCTGTAGTGAACGCAAGCCTGGATTTTTTTACATATGGATTACGTTCCTCCACAGCCTGTCCACTCATCGAAACGTGTGGTTATGGGATCAATCCCGATAACTTCGACATCTAGGGTGTTCAGGAAGGACTACTTATTATACAATCACGTGAACAAGCGACAACAAGGGTAACCAGTTCCATTATGGTGCAGCGGGCTGAAGAAGGTCGTATTTGGACCATCTCCGAGCAACAATGGGATACGACCCGAAATTGAACGAGACTGCTCTATTTCGCAGTGAAAAATGTTCTTCTTGTCGTTTGACGTGGCGTCTTGCGCTATTCCATCATAGTATGAGCGAATAAATTGTACTTTAGTTTTTCTGTAAACGCCGGACTTCTAAATGCTTTATTCGCATCGAGAAAGCAGTTCAAGCTGTCGGAGTCATATACTTGGAGCAGTCGGCGGAGTTCTTCGTTGTGCGGATGAAGGGGCAGGCCTACAAGAGATGGTGCGGTAAGTGAGTAACAACCGGATGACGCTTGACATTCGTCATCCACACCGCTCACCGGATCCGGGCAGCTCAGAGGGAAGTCGATGGCGGTGAGCTCGGCGGAACGCGACTTGGATCCGACGGGCTTAATCATTTCTTGGCACGTTGCCAAATTTCAAATTTACCGCCACGATATTGTTCCAGAGGTTTTTGGCGACGACGGCATGGCCGAGCTGAGAGAAGTGGAAGCAGTCGGGAGCGAAGAAGTGGAGGTTGGGCGAGCCATCGGGCTACAAGATCGATATTCTAATTTGCTCTATTGGTTCGCATCACAGAACTTGTAAATCTTTCCGCGCGCACACTGTCGTTAGCGGTTCCTACCTGTGAACTAGGAAGTTGGGGCGCTTCTAGTTCGCTTGGCCATGGTTTATAGAGGCGTGCCCAAGCGAACTCGATACGCTCATTCTTCCTAGTCCACAGGTAGGAACCGCTAACGACAGTGTGCGCGCGGAAAGATTTACAAGTTCTGTGGTGCGAACCAATACCATCTTTGATCTTTACATTGAGCGGAGGCTTGCTCATGTCCTCGAACATGGGTTGGATGATGAGTGTGAAATCATCGGTGGTATCGAAAATGCCGGTATCCTGCAGTTCTTGCTCTCGGGCCTGAAAAATATCGATTTGTGACCAATCAATACAATAAAAATACCATGTATTTCTGGCAGGCATCCTTGATGTACTGGTCCGAGATGTCTTCGTTCATTTCGCAGGCACACTCGAAACTGGAAGAAAGATGAAAGTTAAACGGTCAAATAAGTTCTCCCTCACATATGGATGCCCTCGCAGAGGTACTGGTCCTTGTCGATCTTGCGAAGAATAGAAAGATCCAGCATGCCAACAAGCACGACGACGGTCCTATAATCGATTCGTGGTAATTTTGAGATTGTCGCGGAATTTTGTAATAATTTTAGGATTCGTAGTAGTTCTCGTAGTCCTTACTTGGGCAGATGGTCCTTGAAGTACTGGATGGCTTCCTTGATGTTGTCGCGGAACTTGGGAGGAGCCTCCTCCTGTGAGAACATCAATAAGTTGATCTTTGAACTCTTGCACTTACATCGGGGAACAGGCAGTAGGAACACATATCATTGCCTCCAATAAAGATATGGATGAGCTTCCACTTGTTCTGGTAGTCGACCTGGAACATACTCCATTTAGCGGAACGTAACTTCGGTATTTAGCGGAACGACAAATCCCAAACCTCAGGGTGCGACTTGAACTTCTTGACGAGGTCCTTAGCCTGGCCGAGAAGGTCGTCAGCATGTGCACCAGGGATGGCGGCGTTGAGATGTGCCTTCTGAAGTGAACTTGTAGATATTTAGTAACCTTCCAAAAACCTTCCAAAAACCAAAAGCTCAACAGGTGGGAGTGGACTATGACTACTTTTTAGATCAAGTTCTCGAAAAAGTTTAGAATGTAAAATTATTTCCGTACATCCCAAACGTCCGCTCCTCCAGTGCCCGTCGAGTATCCAAATAGGTTCGGGTTGAACTTCTTCAGGATATTGGCAAGAGTGACGTGCTCATCGAGGCTCTTGTCTCCTCCCGTGTTGAAGTTCAGCCCGCGGTACTGGATGAAGACCGACAGGAGGTCGCCCTTGGGGGCACCCGCTCCGTTGGCTGCCTGAAAATAGAGATTTCATTCCTGCGTTTAGGAGTCCGCCAATACTACTGAATTAAGTGGAGTTTTGTATTATGCGAGACTCAAAGGCGTCCTTCGCTTTTCACATTGGGCATCTACTCTCTGTACTGTCTCTAACTTGCCAGACTGCGTAAGTAGCCTCGTGTTCAACGAAGAGAGGACAATCAAGCCGAAACTCTATATTAGATCCGTTTGGAACTGTGATAATACTTCATTATTCGAAGATATTTTGCGAATTGTTTTGGAGCCTCCATCTATAACTGATTGTGAGCACGATCTCTGGAGTGTAGCTCGCTCGCTAAGGAATGATCACTCCATGTGTGCGTGCCTGATCTCTTCATTTTACGATGCTTTCGACCTCGCCGAAAGGAAGAAAAGGTGATAAAATATGCTCAAGGCAATCAAAACAAGCGCTGGATTCCACCGACGTCAGATAGACGTGTGCAATTTCGTCTGCTTATGCGCGTTTATGGGGACGGCGCGAACTCTCTTCAAGCCTACATTTTCAAGAACTATTGAGTTTGGAACAATCCACAGAATGCCACGAGGGGATGGTTCTTAGGAATAATGATAAGCGAGATTGGATTGAGTATATGGT
>JACMIG010000702.1:0-19972 GCA_014805385.1 Levipalatum texanum
TTCTAACCAAGAAAATCGGATTCAGGGACCTCGAATTAGTATAGGTTCATGTTTTCATGATTTTACAGCGACTCTCCTTTGCGTAGGACGTTGATTTCCGTCACCAACAAGTGTAAGAAATGCTCGAAAAAGGTGCGAAAATGGGGATTTTCGCACCTTTTTCTATCAAAAACACATCCGGACGCGCCGGGAATCAACGTTCTACACAAAGGAGAGGCGCTGTAAAATCATGAAAACATGAACCTATACTAATTCGAGGTCCCTGAATCCGATTTTCTTGGTTAGAAATGCCCATCTATAAAGCCCAAGGATCTACAGTAGATCAACTTCTGGAATAATGTGAATATCGATTTTTGGAAAGTTTCGAGATACACCCCCAAAACATATCACATCTTATTATCCGTACCTTAAAACATACAAAACCACGTTGAAGCGGTTCCTAGGCCTTCACTTGCGCTTAAGACGATAATCAATCGATAAAAAGGCCCTTTCCTTCGGGAATTTTCCTGCCAATAGGAATTTTTTTTAAAATCTGAAAAAAATTGGGCGACATAATGTAGACATGGACTGCATTTTCCACATTTTTCTGTAATTTTACCCCGACATATGTGTCGGTACGGTGAAATTGCAAAAAGTGCAAAAAATCGATACGGAAATATGCAAATTTCGACCTTTGGATTTCCGAGATGAACCATTTCGAATCCAGAGTCGTCTTCAGGAGACCTTTCGCAACAAAATGCTTTTTTGTTTCACCCGGATTGGACCATTCTGGTCCGAGATATGATGAAATGAAGTAGTGCGCCAATACTTTTGACCGATACTGTAGATCTATCACGTTCGACATAATCACAATCCTCATTGCAGCGTCTCCATTACACACAAAGTCACGCAGACCTACGAAGAGGAGGTTAGCAACACGAATGAAATACAAAGTGACGAAAATCTCATGGTTCAGACAAATGAGTTTCATCCTCCTACCAACTGATTCGGAATGGATAATAAATTTAATTTTCTGAAGGAATACTTCATATCCAGAAATGTAAACATTCAGTGCAAACTGAGTCCAATCCCAGTGCTGTCAAATTCCCTATTGCAATTAGTAGCTCCAACTACCGTAGGGTATCAGGAAAGGACGTTATCCTTGATATTGACATGAATCCAAGACTTGCAATTTACTGAAATGTTTGAAATGTATTTATCAGGATGCATTACAGGTGCGCAAGATCTCAATCGCTACGCCGACGACTGCCGCGCCCACCACCACAACTTCCACCACCACCACCACTACCACTGCCGCCCCGACCACCACGACGACCTCCACGACGCCCGCCCCTATCACTGAGATCTTCAGGGATAATGTAAGGATCATATTCAAAGATGAATTACGGAGAACTTTATATATGGACCCACCTTTGCCTTGGTGCATTTTTTCATAGCGATGGAATGGCAGTTCAACGCGAAACTCGTTTCCTTAGATACTGTGTGTACGAGTACATGACACTCTTTGATCCTTGGGGCTGTACAGTGCGCTGAAAACTGAAGAGCTATTTCGCTTAGTTTCTCTTGTTTCTTTAGAGACACTTTCTCCTACCAAAAGACTAACATCGTTTTTTGGTCGTTCGGAATGTTGGAACACGCCCCTCTCAAACAGATCCACTTGTTCATGCTCGTTTGTTTCTTCTTCTTCTTTGTTGACTACGGCGTCAACTACACGAGTTGATACATCAGACACCGTCTGAGCCCTCCTCCCTCCCTATGTTAATCGTCTAAAGGGAAAAAACCATTTATACAGGTAGAGAGATACATGCGGTCTGAACCCTCCATATTCTCCTCATTCTTTCCTCTCAACGTGCTCCCACGCAAATGATGACAGCCTTCTTGTCCTATCTCTAGATGTCTTCGTCTCCTGTCTTCTCCCCACTCTTCTCTCCGAACAATCTCGTTCCCGCCTGGGGGAAGCTCCTAATCACTGCGCTTTCCTCCTCCCAGTTTGCGATGCCACGAGCCAGTCTCGTCCCCTCTCGGCAAACACCGCCGACATCACATGCTGTGATAACACAGAAGCCACTCGACGTGATTGTTCGCTGATTTGCCTCGGAGGCGGAGGGGGAGGAGGGAGAAAGCAAGGGGTTAGAAGGTAGAGACGTGAGGCGGCACGGTTTAATTCAATCTCTCCAATGCGTCAGCTTCGGTTTATTCCCGCGAAATCATGCGCTTACTGATTTGCAGTCTTAACTTGTATAGTTTAGCGGGAGATTTCGTTCGAGTCTCCTCATCACGAAGACGCACTGACAGTGCCAGTTGAGCTTCTCGCGAAGGCAGCTAACGACTCCTCAGTGGGACTAAGATCTCGTTGAGGCGAAGATGAAGCTTATTGTTAGAATGCTCCACATAAGAGGTCTCGTGTTTGACGATAAGGGAAGTTGCGCGCTGATGTACGGTTTTATCCTACATTCATGCAACCAACGCATCCTCTGCATGACCCTTTTTCCTAGTCGGGCTTAGAGTCATTAGATCAATAAGATACGTGGTTAGCCTTCGTCCTCGCGGTCTCCGAACCCAATGATTCTCTTCCGCATTCAGTTCTCGTGCAAGGGGTTCGCGGGGATGGATACTCTTTCGCAGTGAATGGCCGCCACGTTCCATCGAGGTATCGCATCGCCGAGTTCTTCTGCTTCTTTTTCGTAGACCCTCTCACTTCATTGTACTCCCAATTGCCAGGGGCGAGGTGGCGGGAAGAGGGAGTGGAGGAGCACGCACTTTCCTCTCGTCGTCTGTAGCTTCTCTTCTCCGAGAATCTCTCGGCTACAGACAACAGTAAACTCGAGAGAGCGCAGGTTGAACTAGCAGAGCTTCTTCTATTGAACTCTCTCCTATGACAAACACGCTGATCCTCTCTTCGTCGCCTCATTATCCGACTCACTAACTGCGCGCGTCTGGCAGTAGTAGGAGTCTAGTCTCGTTACCCCCCCCCCGCTCGCGACGTTTCCCCCTCCTTCTCTTTTCTGCTACACCTTGATTGAGAGGTAAGTAGATGCTATCCTTTTGATTCTGCTCTTTTGAAAGCTAGATGAGTTTCACTCGCTATTAAGGTACTCAGATTACATTTAGTTGTTCATAGGTAGTTGAATGGGAATAACAAAATCTATTTTATCCTCGTGCATTTACGAGAGAAAAAATCAAAACATATTTTATCGAATCGGGGCCTTCGCGCGGTTATTCTATACGCATGAATCTATTGTGGATGGTACTTATGTACAGGCATCGAAGTCGATTGATACCTTACGGATAATGATCCTGTGGGCATAGTTCCAGATAAGTTTCACGCAAAATGAAACAGTCCTGACTCATTATCTTCGTTGATTGTCCGTCGGCACCTACAAACATAGTACCAAAATGACATCTGCTTCTTGCTAACGATCCTACATTTCTACGATGTCAGACCTTCGGTTCCTGTGTACGAAATTCAAATCATATCAATTCCATCCGTTCCCATTTTCTTTTGCGATTAGATGGATTATCAGATAAGTTTCACCCGGATTATAATAATTATGAATACTTCACAGCTGCAATCCTCAGAAGAAGTACCATTTACACAAATTTCATATTTGATCCAATTTCTCGCATTTCCGCCAAGTTCCCATGCATCCTACCACCACAGAAAATATAGGTCCGGAATCTGTGCCATTTTGAATACCGACCGATCTATTATCTAATGAATTTATTGTTGTTCTCACCATCAGTCTGGCTGGAATCAATAAAAAGGAGTGTCACCTCCGGAATAGCCCAACGATCCCAGAGTGTATCCCATTTTCAGTCGTGCTCGTGCCTCCCTATCGCTGGTCCCGTCTGTGGCTGCTCTTCGACGCTCGTCGGCCGCAACTGCGCCTGCGCCCCCGTCCAGAGCGCACCCGGAGGACCGTGCTCATGGTCAGCTTCTTTATCCCACCATATTCCGTTGACTCGCACTCATATAGGGAGATGAAGAGGCTCTCACAAAGCGATCAGCGCATATTCCGAAATTCAATTTTTTTTCCTGGAGACACTAGCTTTGAGACAGTGTTACATAGGGTAAACTGTGCATCCTGGGCGTTACATAGGGTAAACTGTGCATCCTGCGTCTTGGTTGTCCCACATCGTTTCATGCATAGCTTAATTGCAGCATCGCCTCCGGCTCGCCCGCAGCCCTCTACGTGGAGGAGCTGATCAAGTCGCTGACGTACGGCCTTCCCGCGGGATCCTCCATCGAGGTCCTGGCGCACGATGCGCCTCTGGTACGTTGACACTGCAATTAGCAGGTTGCTACTGCTGATTGCTAGTCCTACTGCATTCAGACAACACAGTATTTAGCATGCTAAAAATGTGTGAATTTCAGCCCACGCCTACGTCCACCACAGCCGCCCCCACCACGGGCGCCCCGACGCAGGTAAGATTGATTATTGACTTTTATTTATTGTTCATTCGCCAATTTATCGCTTAGGCTCCGCTGGCATCGTTCGAAACCTCGGGTACGCCAAGCAGCAGCAACTCCCCCGTGACTATCCCGCTGACTGCCTCCCCCGCCGCTCAACTCTACGACACTACGAGGAACAGGAACTACATGGTGGGTGGAGAATTATGTTGGTAATGTGACCAGTATTGCGACACGTATGTTGATCTTACGACCAGTATAGATCACGCGTCGAAAAACTGCATGATTCTAATGTGTTTCATGCGGTTAATATGAAGAACTAGTTCACCGAATTCGTATATGTTTCACGAGCAAACTATGGAATTCGTTAAAGCCAAATGTTTAATGGACACCAGTCGTGGTATTCTAACATCAATAATCTAACTTCAGCTTCCTGGTCTCGCTCCAGTAGTGGCGGCTCCCCTTCCCCGCGTCGCAATCGCCCTCGCTCCCTCTCTCCAGGTACACTACACACGTCCTTTCCCGTCCTACATCCTTACCTCCAGCATCTTTTTCATCCCTCTTTACCATCTCTCCTACCTTTTCTCCTGTACCTTTCAACAAGGACAGCATTATCTCCTGCTCGTTTATCCGTTCCTTTTCTTCTCCAACCCCCGTTATCCATCCTTCTTCTCCCCGTCATCCTCTTCCTTCTCTTTCTACTCCCCCTTCCTTCAGCACCCGTGCGGTCCGGTCTGCGTGGATACGTGCGCAGCAGCGCAGTGCCCCCAGCCCATGGCCACCATCTGCATCGAAGCGTGCCAGGTACGAAATTAGTTGCTCCGCGTGTAAAACACCACACCGGTCTACTAGATTCGATACTGGACTACTAGATGTAGCATTCCTATACACTATTTTATCTCTGCTTGAGAAGATGAGATGAAGAAGAGGAAGACTGGGAAGATCTTGAAGCTTCCATAATAAATGCATTCTAGACCTCATGCGCAACCCACTGTATGGAGAGGACGGACGCGCCGACGACGACTACCACCACAACCACGGTAAAAAAAACGCCTGCTTTCAAACTCTCTAGCACTGTAGTTCCCGCGTTTATCCCAGATATTTTACAAGCTGAAAATAACTCGAACAGCAAATCGAAACGGCATGTTCCTGAACAAACTATTTCCAGCTATGAAACGTATTCAATAAATGGTAAACAAAACAGTGAATTATATACGTTGGAGAAGACGCGTATTTTTTTTTCAAAACAAGCCTCCGATTAACTAATTTGGCAGTTTCTGCTCGAATTCGTTTTGAAAAAATATTAGACTACTCCGGCTCCGACGACCACGACAACCACAACGACGACGCCCGCCCCTCCACCCCCTCCGTCGACTACTCCCTGTGCCACCGCACCCCAGGTATCGCTCAGAAATATTTTAAAACCAGCATAAAACTGCTTTATTTTTACAAATAACAGTAATCAATTTGCGATCGAATATGGCGATCGCAAACTGATTTCCACCCAATCCAGGTGGTGCAAGTGGAGATCGTGGCGCCGCTCCTCCTGGACTGCCGCGCGATGTGCGACAGACGGTGCCTCAAGGTGAGAAATTTTCTATGTTCCGGGTTGTATGTACTCTGGGATTCGGTCCTGTCAACTAAATACAGGGAACAATTGCAGGCGTGCGAGGTGCGGCACCTCGTCGACTGCGGCAGCCTGTGCAAGGTTTGAGGGTTGGCGAAAGGGATGAGAAAGGGAAGGAAACTAAAAGATTTAAATCTTATATTAGGTAACGTGCGAGGCGTCGTGTTCACCCCAAGCACGCGGACAGCCCATCGTAGTGGCACAGGTTTGCATTTGTTGAGATTTTTTATAATTTGGCTATTTCAAGGCTGATATTCAAGCAATAAAATGATTTATATATAACACAATTTCGCAGCCCTCCGCACCCATTCCCGCTCCGCCCACCACGGTCGCCCCCACCACTACAACCACCACCACCGTATGCGGCCTATTTTTTCTTATTATGTTCCCTCGCCGATACTTATCTCACAGCGTCTCACAGTCAAAAATTAACCGCTTCGGTTCCTCCAGAAATTTCTTGAAGCAATAAATTTACATTACAGACTACGGCGCCTCCAGCGGTGGCACGCGACTCCGTCGCGCTCCCTCAGCTCTCTCCCTTCACAGTCGCCATTCAGGTTAGGAGCGTATTTATTAATTTCGCGGGATTATCGATTAATTTTCACTAATGTCATCGATTGAACGCCCTGCAGTCCCCGGCGGTCGCGTTCGGCGTTCCCTCCGTCGGCTGCTTGCCCGCGTGTCAACCGGCATGCGAGCCGCGCTGCGTTCTCTCTCTGACATCTCCTCCTCCTCCGGTGGCAGCTCCGTCGACGGAGATTCGCCCCGCCCAGGTATCATGTGCAGTCATCAGAAGACACACATTATATAGTTGTCATAAATTTTGCGTTGTTGCCCTAAATTCTAATACGTTTCACACGCAATACTTCATCATTCAGCGACACACACTTCTCGATTCTCTTGCATTGTTCAGTAGAAAATTTTACAAACTCTAACAGTTTGTTCCTCAACATCTGATAGGACAACGACTTGTTCCATATTTTTCAAAACGGTTACGAATACGTTTCACATGCAGACTTTTACATTCACCTACGCACTATTCACGATCCCATCATCCCCTGGAAGGCTTGCATACTTTCCTCCTTCCAGCTGGTCGCTCGAGTGGACTACCAGGCGGCGTGCGTGCCTCAGTGCCAGCCCGCGTGCGATCTGGGGTGCATGGCCGCGCACCAGCTCGTCCTCCAGCCCATCTCCGCCCCTCCTCCCCCGCCCCCGGTGGCCGCCCTACCAGTCCCCCTACCTCCGGTCCCAGCGGCAGCTCCCCTTCCGGTCCCCACGCTCCCTCCCATGGCGGTAAGTCGATCGATCAATAAATCAATAACACGATATTATATTTCAGCTTATGCCTACGGTGGTGCCGCTCGGCGCATCCCCCGTGCAACTCTGCGCCGCCGTCCCGAGCTGCCAACCGACGTGCGAACCGGCCTGCTTCGAGAGGGTACGGTAGGATGGGGGGATTGGCTCACGATAGGGTACGGTAGTATTAGCAATGCGGCAAAATGAGTTGTTCAGAATCTCTTCTGGTCTGCGCCACAATGATGATATCTTATGGAGTGAACTAAAATCGCCTTCAGATCGCGGTTGAATGTGCTCCGTCGTGCGTCGCAGCGTGCAGTGCCCAGTGCGCCGCCCAAGCGCAGCCCCTCGGATCGTGCGCACCCGCCTGCAATGCTGTCTGTGCTGCATCCTGCTAGAATATACAACTGAAACAACCCCCCCCTCCCATAAACATGCCTAACGACGGACATTTTCTTTCTGTACATATTGGGAACTAAAAGGCCAGTGCCAATATTTGTGTATTCCTGTCTCCGAGTAGGAAAGATTGAAGAGGACACCGCTCCCTCTACATTCAGTTTCCCGTCTTTCCTCAGGCTATGAGTCATTGAGCCGAAACAATTAGAAACATAATCACCACTTCCTGCTTCCACTTGCCCCTCATTCTATCAGTCTATCCCGGTGTGTTCCTTACTCCGCCCGGTGCCGTAGACGCAGTACAAACGATTTCGTGGTTAGGTCGTGCTAGTCCCCCACTTACTCTTCATTGTTACTACGGGCAAACCCCATCTGCATGTGTTGCTGTGCCCCATGATATTTATTGAATTTCCATGTAACGATAAAACCTTCGATTATTGACCGAGTCCATCGTTCCCGATTTGGGTCTGAAATCTTCTGGACTACCTCCTACTCCCAAGCTAAACACGTGATCGAAAGGACAGCTCGAAATACCTCATGGCAGCGATGATACAGAACTGGCCATACGCTGTGGACCGGACAATATATGGAGGGATAAACGCTCTGGTATTACGGTATTATATACGGTAAAACAACATAAAAAAAGAGAAAGAGGAACGACGGAGGTCTGCTCCTTCAAAGCCGATTACGACTGATTACAATGATAAAAAAAAGTTTCTCGAAATATGGACAGGAAATAGGGCGCCGGTCTGAATGATCCTCTGAGCTTCCCACGCAGCGAGCTTTAGAGAACGAGCTGTTGCGGTGGATTTCAAAAACGTGTGATCACAAATTCAGCACAAAGCCGATTACGACAGATTACAATACAACTGATGTAGTTCGCTAATGAGCTCGCATGACGAGCTATAAAGAGTTGACCCGTTTGTTCTTCTGGTGTCTGTTTCGGTGTCACAAGAGAACGATGAGACTGTCCGCTCTAGTCCTCGCGGCGCTTGTTCCACTGGCAATTGCTGGCCCATGCGACACTACTGTCACCAAGGTCTGCTTTATTTTCGCACTGAGAAACCGTGCTTGAGAAACATAGTGTATCACTGCCAAGCAGTGTATCACAAATCAAAATCTGTGTAGACTATTATCGAAGTTCCACAGTTGCTTTATCTCGCCTCCCTAACGAAATCACTCAGCGGTGTTTTTCGTTTTTCATAGACTTCGTTCTCTTTTTCAGCAAGAGAATTTCATTAATTTTGAGACAATCTGAAACTGCGATTTGATTTCCCCGCGAACTCTCCAATCTACAGGTTCAAAATCTCGCGACGACCATTCTCCCTCCAAAAACTATTACCACCGTAAGCTCGTTGTAATTTTACTAGAAGGTTATTCAACCACCACTCAGATAATCAACATCCTTGTCGAATACTCAAAGAAGAACCTCCCGCTTCAAGAAGCCATCGACAGTAAGTATAAAACTTCAAAAAGAGATTGCCTCATGCATCCGAAAGAAAACTTTCATCTTCTATTATCAAGGCAAACAACATTGCCAAAAAACCGTTCCGGGAACATTACCTCCGGTTAGTGGGATCACTTGACGTTGAGATTTATATTGGCACAGTTCTGAAAAGTGGTCAACTCAAGAAATTAGTTCATCGGATACGTTGTAGTCGAGTTCGCGTGTGCAATGGCCAACCTCATGGACACGAAGTGCCTCTCCGGCAAGGTCATCGCCGGCGTGCCGATCACCCAGTATCTCCCTCTCATGGGCACCGCCACCTCCGCCCTCAAATGCGCCACCGATGTCAGGCATTTGAAGTTACAGATCGGTTCAATACAATATATCGCTTCCACCAGCCCCCTCTAAGAAAACAAAAGACTGTCAAGGTTGACTCTAAATAGAATGGCGAGGGGTTAGTGTCGGGAGTGACTTCTTTTAAGTCGTCGATCCAGCGCTTTGAATTCTTCTTTCTGCGATATGGATCCTGCGACCAGTTCAGAATCTTCGAAGTCCACCTATTTCCCATCCCTCCTCAAACTTCCTCACAGCGTTGTTTTTTTCATGTTTGCACTCGAACTCGTCCAGAACATTACATAAGATGCCTCAATAGTAATTCCAACTTGCAGTCGGGAGCAGTCTTCGAGAAGATCAAGAATCAGCTCGCTCCGCCGCTCATCAAGCTCTTCCAGCAGCCCTACAACAAGGTAGAGTACGCCGAGGGAGAAATGACCAAGGAAAGATGAACTTAGCTCCGGACCAAGGCCGCTACTATGTACAAGAACAAGCAGCCTGAAAGCAAGATTGCCCCCGCCTTGTGCACCATCGCCAATTCCGTCTTCACCAAGGATCTCATCCAGAAGGTAAACAAAAAGCCACAAAACTTTTAAAAATCTGTCATTCATAAGCAAATGGTGCTTCTTGAACATTTTCGATGGAAAAAACCGCGTAAATTATCCTATCGTAGAATTAAAAATTACTGATTGTGAGAACAGATTGAAAAGTTTGAAAGTTTTTCACACTTTTCTCAATAGTACCAACTTTGCGATATAGCCTATATCATATAGGTCATCAACACGTGCAAGACGAAGATGAACAACCCCAAGCTGTGGACTTGCGTTACGAAGTACTTGCCGGCGGTGAGCCATTCCTCCCCCCCCCCCAAACCTCTCACTGACTAAATATCCCACCATCCGATGGGATAGATGCTGTAAATAGAGCGGAGATTTGTACGTTGTAACTGCATCTCATCGCATGGGAACGCTCTCTGCTTATCATAATACTCGAGAAGATCATCCCTTCAGGTGATGACCCGCTTCGGCAACTACAAATTCTAACAGGAGGGCGGCCAATCGATTCAAGGACACATCTGTTATTGGCTAGAACCGTACTTGACAATGAAGAAGTTGCTTTAGTAATTTGAATTTTCGACGTGCCTTTGTCCGAATACATACAGTAATACCCCTGAACCATTGAGGTTCTTGGAGCTCAACAGAGATCCCCCAGTATTGTACCATTTACAGCGAACAGTGTTCTCAAGGCATTGAAACGCTTTGGAATGAACGGATGCGACGTACAGAGTGATGGCTTTCATAAATTGATGAAATTTGCTCAAATTCATTTAGACGTCGTGATACGCGCTTTTTTGCTCATTGGAATCAGTTGAAAGCCCTGAACGGGTTGTCATAATACCTTTATTCGGATTTTGATTCAATTCGTTATCCTGTCACGCTACACGCGGTCTTGTTCAAGAACAGGACACACGGAAAGGGTTAAACATAACGATGAATTGTATCATTTTTAGGATAACCCTCGGTCGTTCGTAATAGAAAGCAAGACAGACCCGCCAGTTACGTTTCATGGATTGATGAAGTGCAGTTTTGTCAGGTATTCAATTAATAAATCTTCCGGCGTGGAGGGCAAAGACACTGATGACTTATTTCAATGTCTTTAGAATTGTTCCATTTCGTTCTCCAGTCGGCCAACGCACATGCAGCCTCGGTGCAAACACGCAAAAATAATTGTGAAGGTTTTCATGGTTTATAATGCCGTAGATCTCACATCCATAATCGCAACGATGTACATTGTGCTGTAAGTTCGTGAGCCGTGAGCTTCGGTACAGACTTGGAAAAAGAATTGTTGCAATTCGGTGATACCTAAACGAGCAGAGAGTATCTCCACGTAATCTCCTTCACCGAGAATACGTCGCCAGCTCGAACAAGCACATAGATGTGGTTCGACACGACCGGGACTTCAGTGTGTCCCATGCACCCACACAGACTATCGATGTTCCCGACCAGATTAATGGAGCTTATTCGAGTACTAATGAGAAGATGTAGGCTGATATAAAACGCATCGACCAGCGATCGCTCACGGTGTGTGAAACGATGAAGATTTCGGCGCTGATCCTTGTCCTCTTCGTCTCTGCTCTTCGCACCGATGCGGCAACGCCATGCGATGCTACCGTAACCAAGGTATGTGCCGTTGTGTACCCAAGGCTCCTGAAGCAGTAAGGGTCTATCGAATGCCACTGTAGCTAGCGCGATGATGGAAAAGATGCGCCCTCAATACGGCTTACCATTTCACTTACCATGACTTACATACCATGACTTACCATGACTTATCATGACTTACCATGACTTACCACATATAACCACATTTCAATCTTCTAATCAACTCCTTGATGCAAAATGTTTTCAGGCCATGAATCTGCTCACGACCCTCCTGTCCTCCAGCTGTATAAACAACGTAATGAATAATTCAAAGTCGGAAGCGATCCAAGATCACTGCAGATCATTAACATCCTCGTCAACTACACCAACACCAACCTGCCGCTGACAACTGCTGTTGACCGTAAGGAAGTTCACCTTGGCCTAGAAATGATATTATTATTGACAGAGGAGTACGCTTGCGCAATGAACAACATCATGGACGCGAAGTGCCTGACGGGCAAGGTGAAACGATTTGTCTGCAGTATCTTCTGAAAATGAAATATTGCAGGTGATCGCGGGAGTTCCGTCCACGCAGTACCTCTCTCTCTTCGGTACCGCCACCAACGCCATGAACTGCGCTACCAATGTAATCCATTTATACATACTGACACTGTGTAAGGAAAATCGTCGTAACTAAGGTTGCACCATCAAAAGCGGATACGTAAGTGGAAAACGCTAATTCGGACAATCGATTTCAGTCCAAAGCCAACTTCACGCAGGTCAAGAATGCTATTGCTGGTCCGCTCATCACTCTGTTCAACAAGCCGTACAATACGGTATTGACGCCACCCTCCAAGCTTACAGTTCTTACAATAGTTTCCCACACTTGCGACATTTAGGGAAATCTGTTTCCCATTTTTTAAATGTGCTGAATCAAGGAATCTTATTGCTAGTGTACATTTTGCGAGTTTTTGGCCATGGTATATTGTCGGGCACCAAGCCCCAGCACTTACCTAAAGTAGAGTCCGAATGGTTCCCGGCTATCGCTTCTCCCTTCCAGATCCGCACCAAAGCAGCGACGATGAAGTCGAATGGCCAGCCGCAGAGCAAGATTACGCCCGCCATCTGCACCATCGCCAATTCCGTCTTCACCAAGGATCTCGTCCAGAAGGTATCCGTCAGATAGACAATACAAGGCGCCGTGTCGAAAATTCTATTTCGGGGACCCGGTTTTCACAATTGATTTTATTACCTTTCTCTAGGCTATCACGATCTGCAAGAACAAAATCGCCGCCGTCCCTAATGGAGTCAAGCTGTGGGGTTGCGTCACGCAATACGGCCCGAAGGTACGGTAACGTGGTGTTCTAAACGTCGTCACGGTTAAATTAATGAAGCCTACTGTAATCAACGCAAGGAGACAATTACTAAACCACGAAATTTACTGCCAAACTTTCAGGTAATGACTCGCTTCGGCAACTACACCTTCTAAAGCGGACTTTTGAGTTCGTCGTCGTTCTCTCGAATTTTGTACTGGCCCAAAATAAAGAATTTCATTGTGTGTATAATGTTGTGAAACTGTGGTCATCTCGTTAGTGAACTCGAATGCTCGTCATTATAAAAGATATTCTAGGGCTGAAAAAATATTAGCACTGGAAAATATAATACAAGTTGTCCTTTGAGCATATTTCTAACTGGATCTATAACCATATGCCTGTAAGACTTTGTGCCTTGGTGAACAACGCTATTTGTTGCAGCTCTGGTGCACAATATTTAGTATTTAGACTCATTGGGACTTCGATAATAATAAATGCTGTGTTGATCCATCTCTGGGGTGAGAACGGGAGCAGAGAAAATTATCTATCTATTAATGGGTTGTATTGAAGTACGCGAACAGGATTACAACATTCCTGTGCCCCATCAACATGCGCCCAATAAACCTCGAAAGTATACCCCTCTCATCAGATCTAATCTCGATCTGACGGCACCTAAAATTCCGTGTAATAGTTCTGCAAATTACACTTCCACGGGATGCACTCGTTGCACCCATCACACCACAAAGTTGCACTTCAGGAAGTTTATTTATTCTAATTTTTATGTTAAACGAAGTATGTTTATTTCTCCGTCCCAACGTTTTGTTTCAGGTGATTTTCCGAGTCTCCGCCATGGGCGCCCTCAGCAAAATGGTTCCGCTTCTGCTGCGCCCCTCCACGCTGGTGAGTTCATTAAATTCAACCTGAGATCTTTATCTCCTTGCTCCGAAGTGGGGAAGTTCAAGAATAGCTCAGTTGCCTCTCAATTGTGGAGTAAAACGAAAACATAATTCTGATCATTTAACTGCTCAGGCCATTGCACCACTTCGGCAGTCGCACGCGGCACTCTTCCGCAAGCGCCCCGGACAGCTCATCGTCAATCGTATCAAGGTATCATTCTTTTTTTTAAAATTATGTCTGAAATCGGATTGCATTAATTAGATTCTATAATTACAAAAAATACTCTAGGATCTGATGCACTTCTACATGATCGGCATCGGCTTCCTTCCGTGGCTGGCCGTTGTTGCTTACGCTCACATCGTGTACGGCACCTGCGAGCTCACCGACATCCCCAAGGACGTTAGTATTATGTTATTCTTATATCAGGCTGCTTATGTGGTAATAAAGCAATGCAAGAAATCCTCGCTGGAATGCTTGACAAGCAGGGGGTTGTCGACTTACGATTGCGATATTCCATCTATTCTTGAAAATCGCACGAATACTTTTTTCATATCGTTCAAAATTTTAACAAATTTAGAAAGTGAACATTTCAGGGTCCTCCTCCTCACTACTGGCAGTACGAGCGCACGCCCGTTAGGTGCGCTTTTTTACTATGTTCTTGCCGAGATCGATGTCTCTAGGCTCCTATTCATATTTCGATACCAGAGTTTTTACCCTTGACTTATTCAGGCAGTGGTGGGCGAAGTACTTCGGAGTCTCCGATGTTGAGCACCACGAGAGGAACCTGGCATACGTAGAGAAACAGGGCATCGTCAGTCGCTGGAGGTGTGTAGTAAAGATTTATATTATTGTGACGATAAATAATTAAATTCTCAAAATAATAGCCAAATATTTAAGGCACATGGAGGAGCGCACGAAGCATCTCCAGGCGGAGCGCCTCGACTACAAGGGATGGAACTACCAGCCCGTCACTTCCCACTGGGTGAGTAAAAATGTTCCGTGATCTAAAAATATGTAGCGGAAAAATAGCATACATAAGAATATTGCTTGCCCGTTCTCTGTTATATTCATCGGAAATATCTCCGTTTCGCCTCCCTATAATTCAATTACTTTTTGCACGTCTCGCATCCTCCCTTCATCGCCTTGAAACATATTTGTAACGGTTGATAAAATACAACCAAAAGAATATTGCAGGTGGATCTCGCTCGGTGGCAGGAGCTGCGGCAACAGAACCAGTACGAAGAGCACTTCCACTACATGCAGTAGATTACATCCACCTTGTCCAGGCGTCATCAGTAGTCCCGGACAATTTTATAGTGTGTTGCCTATGGATGATCTGATGCAATGTAATTCGTTTGTCAGTTGTAGTGATAAAGAGGTAAATATACTATATGAATGTATAAAGAGCAGCCGTTGCAACGGTAACAATTATTTTGCATTTTTCACATTAAAGAATTCGGCTAACAACTGGGATGCGCGGTGGTGGTACAGGAATTGCGGAATATATCTTGCAGTAATCGTCATCAGACTGTACAGCAACATTTATAAGAAGTGCCGATTCCGGGATGATTTCCTGAAGAAAATAGTGGGTTTCTCTATGATTTCAGGAACTTATTCGGTAGCTCATTTATTCTACGAGGTTATGAAAGATGTCGTGCCTTCAGGACTCGTGAATATGTTAGAATCGCTGGTTACGTGGGTGCTCAATAACTACGTCGGTGACTACCTCGAGAACCTCAACACCGATCAGCTTTCCATTGCACTGCTATCGGGTATGTCGTCATCTAGAATTTAATTTTCTTTTATCGGTGATTCGCAATTCACGAAATATTATATCTGTTTGCAGGGCAAGTCGAGCTAGAAAATGTGCCGCTCAAGACGACGGCGCTTCGGAAGTTGGATCTGCCGCTTACGGTGAGCCCATCGCATAATTTAAAACGAAGTCAAACTTCAAATGTCCTTCGATGAGAAAACATATGTTTTCTTCGCGACGATTTTTCCGCCGGACTACGTTGAAAATCCAGGTCCGGAGTGGGGTGCTCGGAAAGCTGACGCTGTCCGTGCCCGTGACAAGAGTTCGCAGTGAGCCGTGGACTCTTCGCCTCAGCGACGTCCTCATCCTCCTCGGTCCCGAGAATCGGTCCAAGTACGATGCCGAGGTGGGTGGACGAAGTTTGGAGATTATATTTTTGGTTGCCCACAATTTTGGATCGTTAAAATATTTCCTCATGTTTTTGCCTGTGAAAATGAGTGAGTTGTTTGAATTTATCGATTTTTGCCGAAGAGTTTGCTGATTTATTCTCTACAGGTAGAAGAGACGGCGGACAAGGCGCGGAAACAGGCACAACTCGATGAGCTCGAGCGACTACATCATGTTTGTATTTTCTTTGTTTATTTATGCTGCCTGTATGGAGGTAATTAACTCAACTTGGACGAATACTGTCCAAGTACAGGGCAGTCCACGGTCTGGTTCTAATTGTAAGCTCCCTCGTTTCAGAGTGAGCTTGCCTCTGCTATGGGTCTCCCCGTGCGGACAGACGAGGACGCCTCGTGGTGGGGAGCCAGTCTGCTATCTACCGTACTCAACAACATCCAGGTACGATGCCTTCTGTGTCTGGGTAAACTCACAAATTGTTATATTTCCATGGCGCTGAGGACGTATCCCTTTATCGAGAGATTTGTGGCTTGAACTCTTTCTATGGCTATGCGTCGATTTTTAACCTAATGCGTGGGCCGAAATTAGCATATAGTTGATCATTAATACATTGGCAGCCTCTGGAATGGTTTTCTATCGTTAATATGAATTTCATACTTTCAGCTCATCGTCTCCAACGTGCACATTCGGTACGAGGACGAGACGTCGATCGAGGGCAAATGCTTCGCTGCGGGGATTCGCATCCAGAATGTCCTCGTCCAGACGACCAATCATCGATGGGTAGGTTGGGGGACTAGACCTAAAATGTATATTTCCAATTATATTTACCCATTATTATCGCTTGGATTTTGTTCTACCGAAATGCATGTTTACTCTATCTAGTTGATTTTGTGTTTCAGTTGCCATTTAATTCAGTAACGATATGATCGGAAATGATGGATTCTTACGATACACCTGAAAATTTAATTTATAATTATCAGATATTTTGGCCATCGGTTAAACGTACAAAAACTTTTCTATTTTTACGCTATTGTTATTTCAGAAGCCCGGCTTCGTGGAGCCGCAGGAGGGCGCGAACGTCTTCAAGAAGCTCGAACTCCGCGATTTCTCCTTCTACTGGAACAGCGGAGCGGAATGCTCCACCGGCATCGAGACGCCCAAGGATGTCCAAGTACTATTATCATTTTTCTATAGATTTTTTACCGATTGATTTGTAACGATTATTTTGGTTAACATCTTCCTCAGCGTCTCCTCTCACCGGAGACTGTCGGTGCCAATGCATACGTCATTGCTCCGTGCTGTCTCGAGCTGCGCATGGAGAAGAACGCCAGCAAGCTACCGCTCAAGGAGAAGATGCCCCGATTCAAGGTATATTGTTTTTTTATATTATCGATTTTTATTTTAATTATTGGTTTATTTAGTTCCTCCTCCGCCCGGAGCTCATTGCGATCGAGCTGTCGTCGGTGCAGATGCGGGAGATGCGAGCAATCACGCGGGAATGGGCACGATTCGAGCGAGCCCGACCCCATCGCAAGTGGAGGCCTGCTGTGCCCGTTGGGGGGAAGTCAGTATGCTACGTATTGAGTTTTCCTTTATTGTTGGCGAAAGAAGAGGAGGGCTATGATCTTCAGTATTATCAACTATTTCGCCGTTGATTTGCAGCGCCGCAGCGTGGTGGCATTTCGCGAAGGCTCGTGTTGTTGCCGAGGGACGCCTAGAGATGCATCGGTGAAATTAATTACTATTGACATTTATTTCAATATATCTTTTAGACGGACATGGAAAGCGGCAGAGACGCGCGTGCGCGCTCTCAACGTCTATGCTCGCGCCTACAAGCGACGACTCCTCGCACTCGTCCACAATGCTGTCCCGCCCACGAGGTGAACAACGTCTTCTTCATTTTTCGACTTTGGGATAAGAACATGACATCATCCTCCCTTTTCATTGCATCTCAAATTCAGTACGAAGTAGTCTTGGGAGCTCTGATGCGAAACTGTGCTCTACTGAAAATTGCGGATCAAAATCTGCTTTAGCTCCTCCGATCCTTCCGCCGAAGCAGCGGCCGCCTCCTCTGCCGCCGCTGCACTGAAGCACAGCGAGGAAGACAGGACGATCATGCGCCAGATCGAGAGGGATCCCCAGTACTCCTTCAATGTCAGACCTAATATTTATTGATTTTTTAAAATAAAATTAATATATATTAATTTTTATTTTTAATTTTATTCATTTCCAGGAGCTCAGCATAATTCGGGACGTTGTCTTTGCTCGCCTCGTTCGGGAGTATCGAGTGGACTCGGGGACGCCCGAAGGCGAAGCAGCAGAGCAATTCGAGAGCATTTCCCCCGACGAAGTACCTCCAGTCGATGGAGTACCGAGGGAGGAACCACCACAGCAAGGTGGGAGGGCGGTTGGACGATGGATGGAATTGACGAAAAGAGGGAATACTTCAATTGTGCTATTCAGTCGCATTTGAGAAGCGGATGAAACATACTCAATATTTTCGAAAAGATCTCAAGTTTTTGATGTGCCATTTCCACGTTCTTGGATTCGCGCGTGTAATTCGCCAGCCACGTGAATATTATCTGACAGGTTTACTGTTTCAAAACGGACAGCTTAACAATGGATTATTGGAATATTGGAATGTCATTTCATTTATGTACCGGGTGACACATACTCCATTGCATTTCGCCTTCAGTGGTAACTTTTCGGGAGAAATTGGTTGTTTTTTTTCGTGAATCCCCGCAAGTGTTGTGGTCAGGCCCTGAACTGATCATCAGGATGGAAGATACATAATTCCAGGGGGCGGTTGGATGACGTGGATGACATCGTTCTTCTCCACGGGAGTCGTGGAAGAGAGGGAGGACGATAAAAGGCGAGTTTTGATTATTTTGGGGGTTTGTTGCAGAAGCGATGAATTATCGCATATCGAGTACTTATTGCGCGTTTCGTAAAGATAAAGTATTCGAGGGGTTAACTCCCCGTTACTGTATTTAAATCACCGGACAGCAGATTATGAAGCAATCTGTAGGTACGAATTCGGGCCGATCGATTTGTCGGAACTGCGCCGAGACCTGCCGACAGAACTGCGCGAAATGGAGAAGCAGGTACGCCGCCTTAATTTTGACTGCTTCAGAATAACGGGTAGGGAATCTCCTCGGAAATATAGCGGTTCCGGAATGCTAGAATCCAGTGTGAAAAGAAATCGCAGTGCTTGTTGTTTCCCCTTCGGGGGAGGTGGGAAAGGTTCCGAAACCCCAATTTTGTCCTGGAAATCTCAGCCGTTCATTCTGCATTTACCCTTTACATTTTCATGAAAATGAGGCGAATAACCACTGATGCTAGTCTGGTGAACGAAGCTAAATTATCGCTTGTGAAACATAGTTAGATTTCTGGTCGATATTGCCGGTATTGCCCGTTGATGGCTCAAATAAATTCACCGTATACTTCACCAGGTGGACAAGGAGATCCTGGAGGTGCTGCACGATTCGTGGGACGATTCGACTCTTCTCAGGTTGGCAGAGTAATTTATGGAAATAAATAATAAAGGATTTTATTATGCTATTAGTAGCTTTTCTTTTAGTGTCAACTTTTGTAGCGATAAATATGATTTAGCGAGAAATAGGTCTCTTCCAGGAAGGACTTCTTGCTGGCGGATGTTTGCATGCGCATCGACCACATTACGCTGCGGCTCACGGACAGCGCCGTGAGTGTTTTTATTTTCCCCCCGAGACCTGCATTCGACATGTTCTGTTCTACGATGTTATAGCGCGATACTCGAAGGAATTCTAGCGGTCTCCATTTGGTCCCCTTTCGTCTGCTAATGAAACCGATTTCAATTTGAAATGAGTTTCACTGTTGGAACAAAATGGAAATAACGGAAGAAGGAGCGATACTTCCTTGTTTGTTTTCGAATAGAAACTAGCGGAGCTACGCTCCGCTAAATGGGGGGGCTTCGCCCC
>JACMIG010000703.1:8384-18476 GCA_014805385.1 Levipalatum texanum
CCCCCCTCACCCGCCTCACCCCCCAAGCCTGCAATCCTGTCGACGCCGGTCTCCGCGGCCCCCATGGACCTCCCGGACCCGCCGGAAACACTGGACGCCCCGGAGGAGCTGGACCCAAGGGACCCGATGGAGAGGCCGGAGAGGCCGGAGGAAAGGGATTCCCTGGCCGCCCAGGACCCGCTGGACGCCCCGGAGCCCCCGGGCCTCAGGGAAAAACGCCCGAGAATGGTCGCCCCATCCCTGGACCCGCCGGAGAGAAGGGCAAAGACGGACCCGCTGGACCTCAGGGACGTCCCGGACCCCCCGGACAGCCCGGAAAGTATGGAGGACCCGGAGAGCGCGGAGCCCCTGGAGAGCCCGGACCCAACGGAGAGGATGGCCAGCCCGGCCAGCCCGGACCCGATGGAAACCCCGGAAACGATGGAGAGAAGGGAATCTGCCCCAAGTACTGCGCCCTCGACGGCGGAGTTTTCTTCGAGGATGGATCTCGCCGTTAAGCGGCCCCTCCCCTCCTCCCTCTCTCTTGTCACTCTACTCCTATTCCATTTCAAAGGCAGATGCCATCGACAAGAGATAAAGACATTTCATTCCCATTCCAAACATTCAGCCTTTTCCTCTCCAAGTGATCATTCGCACGATAACTTATCTCGCTGCCATCAAATCAACTGAACTGGATAACGCGGCAGCTAATCTGGCGAGCTGCTATGTATCTCGCAGGAAGCGCGAGAGAAGGAGTTAATGAGGAAGTAACGGAATGAGCAAGTAGAATACCTCTCCGTTGAGGTGCTCAGTGAAGGCAGCAGTCTCGAGGGCAGATTGGTCGTTGGATGGAGGAATAACGGGGAGGGGCGTCAACTCAGGCGCGGGAGTCGAGAAATCGGAGGGCGGAGGAGCTCCCAGAGGCACTTCCCATTCCTCCACCTCAACTGTCGTTGAGACGAGAAGCGGGGTTACGAAGAATACCTTGTTGTTGGTGGCAGTCTTCTTCTGCCAGTAGTCTCGGTTTAGGTACTTGGCGAGGGGGTCGTCGCTGGCCACAGACAACTCCGTCTCCACTGACGGCGCTGTGCCACGGTAGCCCACCTCAAACTTGTTATTGTCAACATCTTCAAATATATTTTTCTCATCTCATGATCGCAAAAAGTCGCCAATGATATGTAACAGTATGGGCACCTCGGAAGGAGCAACCGAGCTGCTGTCGTCCTGCCTTCCTTCTCCGTTGTAGATGGAGTACATCTTCTTTTCCCTCTCCTTGGCCTCGGCCTCACTCTGGGAAATGGCGAGAGCAAGTGCGAGTTCTTCTTCCTCTTTCTCCTTGAGTTGTCTCTCCTTGTTGTCGGCTGCAGCCTGAGCCCCGCTGTCCTTCTCCTCCGCCCTCGCATTCCTCCCCGCATTCGGACCCTTCTCGTAGCACGCGTCGCACACGCGCACCTGCACAATCTCATTTTATTTCAGTCAAATATTTTAAAATATTTCACTGCATTGAAGAAGGACTCCGGGCACTTTTGAACATACTCTTTTTAGTAGTGTAGTCGAATGAGCTCGAAAAATGAATTCTGGAACTTTGCCAAACAAATTCGCGTTTTTCGCTATGACACAGTGAGCCAGGCGGTCGCTTGGCGGGAAGCGTTTTAGGGCCCTCAATGCAGCGTTCAGAGGCATGCGTAAAACGCCGTTAATGCTAAGGGATGTCGATGCGGGACCAAATCGGCGGAAATGGTTCTAGAACTCGACGAAAGATATGGCAAAAGAAGAGTCGGTCGACAAATCAGATCACGCTGTTCCAATCGGCAAAAATCCAAATTTTTTTGAATGCGCCTGCGTATTGCCCCTATACCCCTCACTGTGCCATCAAACCACGGTGCTCGAAGCGACTTGCCTTGACTGGCTCGTTGTGCTATGATAAGCGACATTTATTGTGATTTGTTTATTGCATTATTTTTTTTTAATTCGAAAGCATACCTCAGAACTGCAGAAATGTAATAAAACGTTAAAATAACTCGAATAAACATTTTGGCAGTGCCAAAAACCAACGATGCAATTTCGATCTTTAAAATAGAACTTTCTAACGATCGACTTCTCGCCGGGAAAGGTGTGAACAGGCGTTCGGCGGCAAGGGACCGAATATTTATGGTAGATACCTTGCGTGACCCCAAGCAAAATGAGGGGTACACGGTAGGTCTCGAACAGGCTTTCGCTTCGAGACCAAAAATGAAGTTCAGCAATTCTTTGGTTGCTCGTATTTGATTTTATCTGCGGTTTTTTGAGGGTCGGGGGTTCGATCCCCGCAAGGGTCAATCTTTTTGCTTTTCTATTCTTGTAGCAATCAGACGAAACTGGTTGCCCGAGTTGTATGGAACGATCAGAAAGAGAAAAGCAAAAGGGTTGCACTCGGCGGAGACCGAACCCCCGACCCTCAGCTTCAACATTTGTCAACTCAAAGACTAACTGATGCAGAGAGGCTCTGAGCACATATTACGCACGAGTTTAGAGAGTAGACGTTTAGAAAGCCTGTTCGATACCTACCGTACCCCTCATGGTGCTTGGAGTCACCCAAGGTATCTACCATAAATATTTGGTCCCTAGCCGCCGACCCCCTGTTCGCACCTATTTCGAACGATTCGGAATTTGTCTTAAAAAATTAAGGACTCTTCTATGGTGGTTGATTTTTTATATCATTCCACAGCATTTTTGGAGCAGTTTCGATGCAAATGATAATGAAATATCGAAAAGTGCCCAGAATCCTTCTTTAAAGGGGTGTTATTTCGAATAGTTTGGCAGCAAGTTTTATTGCATCATCAGCCTTCAGTATGAAGTTTTTGGGCGAAATTTGCTTCAGCGAGGAATTTTTCACATTCACAAGTTCTCACGAGCATTAATAATGGATGATATTGATGAGGGGCAGCCCTCTTACGCACTATCGTCGATTGGGACTCACTGGTTTCTCGATCCCCAGTAGGGGGAGTTCCATCTGGCGGCTACTGCACTTATCGCAGAAGATTTGGCCGCACGCCCGGCAATGGTGTTTGCGAGTGAAGAGAGAGAACTCCGTGCGGCATCTTTAACAATATGCACGTTAATGATCTCAATAATATAGAAAACGGCATTTATTGTATAAAAGTCTAGGATTTCTAGCAAAAAATACCTGAAGCATTTGTTGCCATCAACCCACTCGGGGGCCACCTGAAGAAATTGCTAATAGATGATTGGAAAATGAAGCACCTGTGCTATGTACATTGATTCTGGGTCCTTCATGGGTGGGAACTGGACCCCGGTGAGTTTGAGGAGATTGTGGGTGTCCACGATAATCTTATAGGCAGGCTCGCGAACAAAGGCCATGGCCCAGCACTGCAGCATCTCCGCTGCCTTTTCTCGCACCTGTAAAAATGATTTTGGAACGACTAGTATTACTCTTCTCATCGACAAAACAGGCCAATCAAAATGATAATGCAATCAATATATTAAATATGACCTTTTCGTGTTTGCTGAGGACAAGATCCCTGAATTCCTCCATACACTCTTTTGTCGCTACCTCATGATGGACCTGAATAAGAATTGGTATCTACTACAACATAAAAGGCGATGTATGTGTGTAACGAAGCCCACCGGCAGGCGTTCCCCGCCGCCGCAGGCGTCGGGAAACGCCTGGTATCTAATATTGAACACCTAGTGACATGCCTTGGAACCGCAGTTCTTGACGCAGGCATCGAGAACGATGAGCGCATGAAACGAGGCGTGAGGATTGTCGACCAGAGTCTTCTTTCTGATCATTGCGACTGCATCCTTCGATCTTAAAAAGGTAATATTCCGAACCAGGCGGACCCCGCCGCCGGGACCGCCTGCAAGGATACCTCAAACTTGGGTAATTGAACCGGTGACGTCACAGGTGTGAGGGGAGGAGCGATTGTGCAATCGCACCTCAGACTTGGGTAATTAAACCGGGTGACATCACAGGTGTAACACGCACACACACAACGTGATTATTAAGTAATGGATAATGGATAGATCAGGCACAAATGTTCATTTTGTTAAGACAGGAATTACTCACCCCATTTCAGCTGCTCTGATCAAATCGACGCATTCCAATGTTGCATCCCAATTCGGCTCTAGCAATGTTGGATCACTGGCGCGATCTAAAAACACATGCTACAATTTTCCCGAAATGAAGCCAACCCTCAATGCATCTCTATCCATGGAGCTTAGTTCTCGGGTATGGATATTGTTTTAAAGATTGTATAATATTTGTTCTCAATAGTTCCTGAGTGTGTCGCGACATTTCGCTGATTTCGCCATTACTGTGAAATCGTGTTCAAAAAGGTACCGAGGGCATTGGCGAACTTCTTGGACATCGTTAGCCCCTTCTTCTTGTCTTCTTTCTTACCGAAGAGCCTAAAAAACGCATTATGGATGAATCGCTTCATATGTGCATAAAATTACATTGCAGAACAGAGCACCATAGGTCCTACATGATGATTAAGAAGGAAGAACTGATCCATTCTATTTGAAGGAGCAAACGACAGCTCTTCAACACACAAAAAGAATATTAAAAAAAGCCCAGCCCGAATCACGCGTGATTGAAATAGACGAAAATTTTCGCGAAAATATGAGCAGTTACAAATAAATCACACTAGTCAGGAAACAACGTAATTCCGGTGAATAGGCCCTGTACATCTTGGAGTGTGTAGGAACACGCAACGAAGAGCAATATACAAGAAATCTGAATCACATTGATTGATTCAGCAGATCTGCTTCCCATTAGTCATTTGTAAATCTATGTTCTATATTAGTCTGTAATTAGTCTGTAACGACATCATAAGTAAACGGACACGTGCTCGATGAATACAGGCCATGCTATTTACTGTGACTTAAGGCTCGCTTTATTGTCCCCATGCCTCAGGAGTTCGTACTTCGTGGTGGATTTTTTTCCAATTTTGTTTATGCAACTTTTCGTGGATTCTAAATTACCCTTCATATTCCAAAGATCAGATCAATTTAAAAATGTAATGTTTTCGAAAAAATAGAGGCTTCATTCGGACGACTTCTTCACCAGATTGTTCGCATCCTAATGCATGCTGCTCCTATAGATTAATATCTCCAGGTCCATTTCGGTCTTTTCTCCAAAGTTCTATGAAATTTTTTGTTTGTTGTGGTAAAGCTGTGGGAGCATGCCGAGCCCATCATCGAATGGCGCTGACTCATCGTGACGCATGTTGAAACAGTGCTCTTAAGGAACGATGCGTATCTAAGATGGCCGCGAGCGCTTATCCCCTCTACTCCAGTGGCGTTATGATGGGTTCTCGATTTCCAGAAGGTAAGTAAAATCAAACCTCTTCATCGTAGCAGCCGTGGTACAGCAATTGCCCTGTGAGAAATGGGGGGAATTGGTCTAGACAACCGCTTTGGAGAATGCATCCAAATTGAATTGAACGATTTAATTTAACGTTAATTTATTCAAATAATGCAATACTTGTCCACAATACACATATATTTCCTAGATGCCAGCTGGCCATCTACAGTTGGGAAACGAGTATTAGAATTTTCAATATGTCATAGTATATTAAGGTACAGAAATGTAGGTATTTTTCAGAAGCTCCAAAAGGTCGAAAACGGCCTCAAAACACGGAATGTAAATCCCTCACTGATGAGGAGAACCAGAAGCTGTTCCGAGCGTTGGGATCGGATCGGGTATGCCTGTACGCTGCCATATCGGAACTTTTGCGTGCATCAGGTGTGCGCGTCTAATGAGCTTCAGCGACATCGTAATTTCCAGGTGGTCACTGGACGCGTGCTCTCCGAGGCATTATATGCCTAGTAAAGGACTACAATCGACGAGCATATTTCCTTACGATGATTGATTTAGTTTCGGAGCAGGCTACATTCGAGTTCAAACTGTGAGTTAGATGTGAGAATCTTGTTCATAACTTCGAAATTAACCGTACACATTTAAGTATTGCAGGTACAAAGGCTTTTCAACTGTGTATTACCCTCCCAAGTTGCTGACGTTTGAGGGCGACTTTGATAGTCACATATATGGGTTAAACTTTTCCGAAGCATTGGAAGCCGATTCCATGAAGTCTCATTTGGATAAGCGACAAGAGCAGGAGCAGCGAACAGGTTGGCGATATTATTGTTGAGCACTGAAATCCTATAGCCCAGGTGTTGAAGAAAAATGAGACTGGATACCTATTTGTAACCAAAAATAGTAAAATTAATTAACAAATAGTATTTCATGCTACGAGGAAGGCTTGAAATATTTCTTTAAATTTTCAAGCCTCATATGTACGAGATAGTTGACCATGCAGATTGTTAGGGGGGAAGTGAATTTTTTGCTAAATACTATATTTCCGCTGCGTGGCGGTGGAACATACTTTGAAAACACGAGCATTTCGTCGTGAGATGGTTGTCTTACCTTTCCGGATGAGTTGTAATTTGTTGAACCTAACAGGGTTTTTCCTCGGGAGGGCGGCCTCTGATAAGCCCTCACGCTATAGTCGCTCGATTCTCGCTAACTGTTTAACCCTTCGTCGTCACTCTTTGCTTGGAATTGCTTGCTCACGCAGAGCCATGAAATGGAGAGATAAGTCATCGTATCAATTCGGTGATCGTTCCTGTTGCCTGGACGAACAAATAGAGGGGGAACGGACTAGTCTCCTTCCTCACCTTCTGCTCCACTAATGGCGGCACCTTCTGTTTGATCTCCAGTTAACAATCGTCTTGGCATCTTAATTAAGCCAATGAAACTGTGATACTTCAAGATATTTTGATGGATCCTTCATATTGATCGTATGAAGGCAAGAGATAATGCGGGAAGCTGAGCATGCTGCTATCTTGAGCATACTCACAATCATCGGGTGTTCATTGTCAGCTTGATTATGTGCCAGCATGGACAAGGGCAAGAGTGATCGAGTGAAGGTTGCGGCTGACTTTCTAAGAGTTGTCCCACCATCTGACTTCGCCCCCTCCCCTCCACACAATGGCTGTTCTGCTCTCGGTCTCCGCCCATGCGCCTACACTTCCTCTCCCCCCTCCCCTTCCCCTTCCCCGAGCGACTCATCCCCTCGGCTTACATTCGATCGTACTCCGATCGGCCCTTATTGTCGTAGTCAACACGCGTCAATCGCCATGCATCGAGGATCAGTGGACACGAAGAGTTTGTATCCACCGTACTCCCGTTCGCCCATCTATGGGAGTCCCCATTACGAACCCTTCCCTCCCGATGGCCACGTCCTTCCCTCACTCTCTGTCGGATCAGTCCGTGTTCGCTCTGCTCGTTCCCCCAACTACGGATACGACAATCTCGCAGTACTGCGTCACTCTCCAGTACTTGCATACGACTCCTTCCCTGTTTACTCTCAGAGTACTCGTCCATCTCCCACCTCCATCACAGTCTCGCCCTCCGGCCGTTGCCATGCCCCTGGCCCCCGTACTTCCTCTTCCCTCTCTCATTTTCCTCAACCCAACTACCGCACATCGCTTCTGGAGGATGCTAACTTCTCTCCATACTTCTACGATCGGCGGGATGCCGTTCCTTGGTGTCCGACCCCGGACTACTCGCCCCCTCTGGACACTCGTCCTCGTGTCCGTTTCGCAGTTCCCCCATCGGGAGGCCCCGTGTCTGCTGGCCACGTTGTTCGTCTGGCCGTTCCCCTGAGAGAGTCGACGGGGTCATCTATTCGGCACTCTGTCCTACCACCACGACGGCCACAGGGATCTTCTACTGTACGGCCTCTATCCCACTGTGGACATGCGAGTACGAGTAAAGGGGAAGGAAAGGCCATCCCCCCTCCACTGCCTCCTCTTCCTCCCTCCCAACATCGTATCCAGCGCCATTCTGATCGTCGATTCTCGTTGGATGATGGAGTGCACGAAGGTGAGAACTCTCCATTATGGCCACTCGATCCATGTGCACAAATTGACACTCCCTGGCGCATTCCATTTAGGCAATGCGGGCGAATGACTGGTTTGCCTCGTCCTTTCTCTTCACATGGGCCAGTCTGACTCTATATTTCATACAGCATACTAGGAAAGAGATGAAAACGGCCAGAGATTATGTTTCTGGAATAGCTTGCGTATTTACAACCAGTGATGAGGTGTTTAAAGTTGTTTTTAATCCTAAACGTTTTTCCATTGAGGTGCACGTCAGCCGTCTGAATACGCTGCTTCGTCTGCTCCCATGGCAACGATATCTCGTGCTGCTCCAACCATTCCTCGTTCTGTGCCGCCCGGTGGGATTCCTATCCTTGGCCAGGATCTTATCAGCACAATTCAGGATCTTCTCCATTTAACGCAAGTGGTGTTGCTGTTCCTCCATCTGCCACCATGACACGAAACGACGCTAAAGTATGGTAATAAACGTAATGGGCTAAGACATGCAAACTGACGTAGTTTTGATCCACTATTCTCACTCCACAGCAATTCAGAAGGAACAAAAATGAGCTTCAGTTTGTTCAGAAACATGGCCATCGAAATTTGTGTACTGCGTAGCAGCCCCAACTCGCAAAGCGGTCGCGTCGCGCGGTCGAGTACGCTAGGGCGCGCTTTTAAAACGAATATTTTCGCGAAGGCTTTTCGATGCGTACGACTACTAAAACGGATGTTTGGCATGTTCATAGTTATCATTTGAGAGGTTTCGACCTAGAAATATGCTTGATGCATTCAAATTGCATGGCGATTCCAATCTGCAGCATTAAACACAAGTATGACCCGCCGCACGCTCTACCATCGAAATAGTTACCCATACGGAATTCGCCTGATTTATCAATGAAGATACGGTAGCATTGGGTCGCTACGCAGTGCATTTCTCATGCTCACTTTTGAATTGCTGTGTCACTCTGTCAGAAATTTATGATTCAGGGCAAATCAACTGGTGGCACACTGTTTGGCAACAAAAATAAGAAAGATAAGAAGCGGAAGATTCGGAAAGAAGATATCTCAAATCCGACGAATTTCCAGTAAGTTTACGTAGTTGTTGCAGTAAATATTGAGCTGTTTTGTATGATTGAGTCAGTGTTGCATCGACGTGGAATGTGGGCACTGGGGTGTTTCCCTCCCGGATTAGCATTTCTCTTCTGCTTACTCCCGTCCCTCTTCCAATAGATTGCTTTGGACTCCTCTGTGAGAAGCTGCACGTGATGGGAATACAAAAAGAATATCGGAAATATCATGAATATATTTTACCGAATAAGAGCGGTGTGGCTGCAATCGCGAATTGGGCAAAACCGTTTACGCTGAAGAATGTAACAGCGGAAATTACAGGCACAAGGCTCACCTGGGATGGGACCAGGATTCGGGATTCTCGAACACTGCCGACAAAGATCCACTGGACCACACTATCAAGGAAATCATCAAAGCAAGTGCAAAAATAGTATAGAAATATATATGTTGAAACTTTCGAATACGGTACTAGTCAATCTGTTAATTTTTCAGGCTGCTGGTGAGGACCCATCACAGATGAGCAAGAAAACTATTCAATTCGTCAAAGGATTCATTGATAATTATCAAAAGGTTAGGGTTCTCCAATCTACTACTACATAAAAAAAACTAGTGAGTCTGTGCGTAACGACGTGTGCATAGAAGGGTCCTCAAGACCTGGGACCTTGACCAAACGACTTTGGGTCTCGAGAAAACTTCTACCGTAACAGCGACCGTAAAATAACCCGCTACCGTGAAATAGAATCCTAATTGACGACTGTGGATAAATAGTGTATCTGCACTAATTTACGGAATCGTTCTAAATTGGATAAAAATGACTGCCACGCATGGTCAAGCGTCCGGTGGAGTGTTTCAGTTTCCGATCGTGTTTCAGTTTGCGATCGTAATCAAGATTGACTGCGTATAAGAGAGAGTACAGAAAAAGAGGTGAAAAAGAGAAACAGTTGCTAGATAGTTTTGCGTAATGCAGTAGACGCCAGACGGCTACACTGCTGTATCATCGCCAAGGCACCTAAAAAATTTTTTATTTTATTTTAAAACTACAGTAGGCTGTTTCACACCACCGGAATCGCTCTTCCTGCCTGACCATTCGTGGACTGCTAATCAACTTGGGATGAAAAAATATTTTTGCCAAAAAATATCCCACTAGGCGGCCCCCGC